>JAVJIF010033242.1:0-199693 GCA_038442645.1 Agave tequilana | reverse complement strand
GTGTCTAAGGACTGATACTATAATCGCAGTTTACGTATAGTTTTATATGTTTGATCTTCACTGTAACTTATTGCATGCGAAGTAGACTGCGACTATGGTCGCAGTGTTTAACTGCGACTATGGTCGCAGTGTTTAAGAACAACAGTCGCAATTTTCTAATTTGTGATATACAGTGAATATATAGTGAAAATCTGATTTTGAGAGGATTGCGATGATGTTCGCAGTATTATCTGTTCATATAATTTATTTTTGGACTACGACCATGGTACCTGTTTATAACTTTTATTGAATGCAAAATGATCAAACTGTTTATGACTGGACAGCGACCGTGTCGCAGTTTCATATGTAATTATAATATGAGTACTGCGACCATTATTTCAGATAAGATGCAGAATTAATACCTATACGGTATACTTTATATGTATTTTAAAAATGTGAAGATTATTTTACAGATAGAAGTAAATTTTATTTATAACATAATATGGTGAGAAAGAGACCTTACAAAAAAGAGCATTAAAGCTTTTAAGAGAAGACAAACAACGTTGAATATCAGAAGATCAGGAAATCCTAATTCTTGTCATCATCACACATCATAAGCAGATTCGTATTCTTCATTCTCCTGGTCTTCCTGTTCATCACTTATTTCCTCATCCTCTTCCTATTTTTGAGGTTTTTTTGGTTCATCGATAAACTCCCAGAATGGATCGTCTCTATCAAGCTCTTCGTCCGATCCGTTACGAGAAAGCGAGCCTATAGCATTAGAGGACATGCTTTCATCAAGCATTCCTCCGTCAAGTGGCAGAGGAATAATATCCTCCTCACTAACCCACATGAAAACTTCATCATCATGATGAATAGGAGGATCAGTTAAAATATTATTTGATGTAGTGAGATAGTCAAAAGGAGTGAAGTCCAGACTGGTATCAGATTCCAGACTGGTATCAGATTCACTAGAATACCTTGAAGAAAGAGGACCGGTCGGGGATTGATTGAAGTTGAATTCTGAGTGTTCAGAGGAAGAAGATGGGAAGACATGATTCAAGAATGAATTATTTTTCTGGAAGTTTTTAAAATCAAATTGAAAAGGAGCAAAATATGGTTTTTAGATATGAGATAATATATTAGTTACATCACTATATAAAGGTCAATATGTGAAAGAACATGAATAGTACTAATAATTGTTATAGGTGACGGTTGAGTATGGTTAGAAGTGGTAAAGAAAAATTAAATATTTAATTGAAGAGTTATGGTTGGAGAATCCGAAGAGTTCCTTTTTTCCAGAGGTTTACTACGTGAAGTACAAATAAACTTGTTATAGAATATTTTGTCTATATCTTTAGATTACGTATGGTGCACATCTTTCCTTTATCGTGATTAACATTAGTGCATCTCTTTTTTCTAGACTGTTGTTGTATCACGGTAGATAGATTATTAATTACTTCATTAAATTCAGTGTAATTAAAATAGTATTTTTATAAGATGTGATATACGCGAACTGATCTCAGGGTCACATGCTAAACTACCTTGTAAATTATAAAAAATCTTTTACATAAGACATGCGAAAAAAGATTGCGACTTTGGTCGTAGTGTTGAAAAAAGATTGCGACCTTGGTCGCAGTGCTGTACGATAACATGTTTTCGTCTGTTATTTTTTATGTTATAAGGAATGCGACTATGGTCATGCGTGATATAAAAAAGTTTTGTTAAACTATGACTGCGACTAGTGTCGCGGTCGTCATTTAAAATTGAAGTTATTTTGTATTAAGTCTGCGACCATGGTCGCAATGATTGAAGTTTTATTATATTATGACTGCGACTATGATCGTAGAATTTGTAAAACGGTGAGAATTCTGTTACAGAAGGCATGCTTCTGTTATTTCTTATTTTAGGTAATTTTTGTTTGTGGATGAGTTTATGGCAGTTTAGAAGTAAAAATGGGGTATTTTTGTCATTTTGATTCACGAATGTTTAGCGGGATTTATGGGGTATTTTTGTCATTTTGATTCATGAATATTTAGGCTGGATTTTTTTTCTTTTTTGGCGCCTACACTCTGCGGCCGATCTGTGGCATATATTCAGCACATCACCGCGGGCTGAGAAACTCTCTCAGCCGTCGCTGAGTTACAGTAACCCCTATATATATATATATATATATATATATATATATATATATATATATATATATATATATATATATATATATATATATATATATATATATATATGAAAAGCACACCTAGAGGCGGGGTGAATAGGTGTACTTGCTAATCTAGAAACTAAATGCGCCTAAATGCGGAAGCTAATGCAAATTTTGCAACACACTTAATACAACACACAAGTGTAGCCGAATTCCCCGTGAAGGGCTCTGACTAACTCCTCTTAATTTCCCTTGAATGAGTTGAAGTGCTATGTGAAGCTCTTGTGGTTAAGTATAAGTGAGGCACACACACAATCAAGCCAAGCATAAAGGATGAGCAATATGAAAGATGCAAGGCAATACACAAGCAAATATGATATGTTTGATATGAATGAAAATGATGCTTTGCACAAATAAATGAGAGAGAGAGAGAGTTGAGAGACAATGGATCAAACGCAAAGGCAAAGATATGTTTCGAGGTTCGAGCACCTAGCTCTACATCCCCGCCTATACCACCGTGTAGGATTTCCAAACCACTATCTCCCACCGAGGGAACCTCCACCGAGGAGGATTTGTTACAACACTAGGAGTACCGAACTCCTCTCTCAAACACCGCCTCACAACCGAGGGGTAGGCCCGTAGCCAATACAACCACAACACCTCTACCGAAGAGGGTTACAAACACCAACTCTACCTCTCACTAGAGGGAGCAAACCACAAGCCTCAACCTCTACCAAAGAGGGAGCAAACACCAACCCAATACAACAACCTCAACCTCTACCAAAGAGGGAGCAACTCAAGAAATTAAGGGTTTACAACAAGTGGTATATCTCAACCACAAACCTCTTTCCTTTTTTCACAAACAAAGATCCTAAATAGATTAGGATAGAAGATAGCTCAAGTGTGAAAAACAAGTGTTTTGATCAAAGAAAAACTCTTGGGAAAATACCAAATAGATATTGAAATGAAGAACAATAAACCAATTTCCCAAAAACTTATTTTCTTTGAAAATAACAAAAACACTTAAAACAAATAAGATGGATCTTTTGGCACTTAAAACTCTTTTGAAAACTTGTAAAAAACACTTCAGAAAAGTAGGAATTTTTACTCTTGAAAATCTTAGATAAAACCATGAAGAGATGGGGTATTTATAGCCCCATCAGAAAACTAGCCGTTAGGCTGACCTGGCAGCCTGACAGGCTACCGGTCGGCCGGCCCGGCCGACCGCCAACAGTCAGAAATGTGACCGTTGGGGCAACCCGGTCGACCGCCCGGTCGACCAAATAAACAGAGAGCAGAGCTCTCTGGTCTAGTCGGCCGCCCGGCCGACCGTCCCAATGTGTGCCAGACGTGCACGGTTCTGTGCACGTACGGTCGACCGGCCTATAGTTCGGTCAACCCATGCGGTCGGCCGATCTGGCCTGACAGACATTGTTCTGGGCAGAAAAACATAAGTAAAAATATTTTTTAAAAATCTTTTATCTCTTGTACAAATACCCAAAAATAGTTTTATTATTTTGCATTGATATATAAACATGTGATAAAAAGTTTGGCTCAAATATCAATCAATATGAACTATTTTTGTGTCTTAACATTTTTACCAAAAACCAAAACTTGTATTTTTATCAAAGTTGAATTTTTCAATACATGAATAGGATAGTCTAAATAAGTTTGTATAAGTCATGTAAGCATGCATGTATAACTAGAATACATCTATTATACATATAAAATATTTAAACTTATTTTGATCAATCTATTCATGAAAACACATATCGGTTAAACTAAAAACCGAAAAACCAATATCCAAACATAAAACTTGTGTGTGTTGTGCACTTGAGCATATCAACTATTCATATATTTACAAATGGATCTAAAACACACTAAACTAAAGTAGGATACCTAAGTCTTCTTGACGATCTTCATCTTCAAGTAGACTCGATCCCAAACTGTGATCCACCGAGTGCAAATGAGTAATCTTGAAGCTCGGGCACCGGAATCACCAAGTGAAGGCTTCCAAACTCCTCTTTTTGAAGCAATCACCAACTAATATCTTGACCAATGATCTGTAACTAAAATTACAAGATTATTAGTAAACATAACTACGTGAGTTAATCATCATCAAAACTAGGGTGGAAGGCCTTTGGGCCAGCAATCTCCCCCTTTTTGATGATGACAAAACTCATGGAGTTATATATGCATGGATCAAAGTTAAGCTTCAAAGAAGCTCCCCTTAACTCATGCATAAACAAATAAACAATAATATGCAATGAATATGAATGCATACATAGATATGCATAAACAATAAAAAAAGGCTCTAGAAACCAATGAAATGTTTAAAAATAAAACATGCTCTAAGATACCAATTAAATTAAACTTAATATATGCAGAAACATAAATATGCATATATAAATCTTATAAACTCAAAATCTCTCTCCCCTTTTTGTCAATCATCAACAAAGGGGTAACAATCAAAACAAACAAAAACTTCTCACCCTTTTTAATACAAAGAATCAATAAAGGGTAAAAGCAAAACTAAATCAATAAATTTTTCTCCCCCTTTTTGTCTAAAACAAAAACAAAACCAATTAGGGATGACAATCAATTAAGGTACCAATTGAAAATATGTCAAAGAATAGCATCTTGATACCAATTGAAAGGAAACAAACACAAAAAAATATTGATACCAATTTTAAACAAAACACATGAAAATCTTGATACCAATTGAAATTAAACATAATAAATTTTGAATGTCTAAACAAAAATTTTGATGCCATTGTAAATATTTTTCATTTTGAACATATGATACCAAATTTAAATTTTCAATCATAAAGTATGGGAGTACGAATACCAATTGAAAGACAAAATCAAATTTTCTCCCCCTTTATGAAATACAAACTAAAATAATGCGTAGGCTTGATACCAATTTAAAGGTAATCAATTAAAACAAAATTGAAGCTCAAGCTTAGCATAAACAAAACATATATATATATATGTATGGAAAATAGATATCAATTGAAATTGATATTCTTGGAATTGAAAGCATACATACATACAAACATATATGAGTATACAAGAAAGGTCAAAATTGATACCAATTAAAAGAATTCAATGATACCAATTGAAATAATAATAAGATCAAGTGTATATCTCATATTACCTAGCCTCCCAATCATGGTTCAAGTTTTAAATGATTTTCATTTTAAAGCATACATGAACATGATCTCCCATCCATCCTCCCATTAAAGGTAGGGGTTTTCAAAAATAGATTTGAAAAATAAGCTTTATTTGAAAAATTCTACCAAAATGAAGAATAGCATAACTAGTTAAATGAAAAATCTTTTAAACTAGTACGAAATCCTTCAAGTAAGGAATAAACTAAAATAATTTTCATAAAACACATGTAAATCACATAGCACTTAAAACACTCAATATTCAATAAAGTCCATACATGCTCATGAAAACATGCTCATGAGAAATAATTTAAAAATGGCGAGTGTACAAGTAATGTGTGACATGGCGTTATGAAATTTCCAATTAAGCTCAAAATTCCTTGAAACAAGAAAACATGAAAATCATTAAAACTTATTTAATCTTCAAAGTATATGTATGTCTTATACAAATTAAATATACATACATATCCAAACACAACGAGTCCACAAAGATATATGCATGAAGGCACGTGGCTCAAAAGGATGTATATGTTTAAACAATAATTTGGATAAAATGGACATATACATGAAGTTAAACATAAACATATGGAAACATGAAATCAAGAAAAACTAAATTTTCACCAAAACAAATTTCATTTCAAGGTATATGTATGATTTGTCAACACAAAAAGTATACATACATATCCCTAAACACGATTGAGTCCATATGTATAGATTTGCATGAAAAGCAAATGACTCAAGGGCTATACATGTATATCTTAAGTTTGGCAAAAATACACATATACATGAAATGAAAAACTCATAAAACAAATCTAAAAATAGGAATACAAGTTTAAAATGTATGAATCATCAAAACTAGACTATACTAGCACATCTAATGGGTTCAAATAAGCATTCGCGCCTAAACATATATAGATTTATTTTAACCCACTATATGCACCAATATACACCTAGTTTTAATGAAAACTAACATCTAAACAAGTAATCTTAACATGAAGCATAAACCAAGATATAAATCAATCATGATAAGCATAAACGTGATCATTATGTAGATCCACATGTTATTAGATTTATGATGTACATGATAGCTAATCAAATACGAGAATACAAAATAATAATTCATATTAAACATGGGTGTCTCAAAAGGCTAAACATGTATGTCAAGGGTCCAATAAACATGGTATTAACATAATAATCTACAAACAATAAAACATGCTATAAATGATAAACATGGAAGCATGAAAACATAAATAAGGAGTTAGAGACCGTTGCCAAAACCTATGAGGCAACTTCCCTTGTCTCCAAAACATGGTGGTCTTCTCCACCAAACTTCCCTTGAAAGTGATGCATCCAATTGATTTCATGAAGCTCGGAACGCATCCACTCCAAGGTACCGCTACTCTCACGTCATGTGAGAGCCCACACCTACATCAAATAAAGGAGGGGTGATCTTTGGTACCCATATCTTCTTGGGTCCATGGGGGTTAGTATCATTCCTAACCCAAACAAACTTATATGCTAAATTTGAAACATGTAATCTATCATAACAAAATTTAGCAAGGTGGCCCATACGTCCACAATGTGTACATGTGTACACATGAGCATACATGTGATGGGTGTGTCCGTGAGGAGCATGTGTATGCCGTGGAGGGTGTGCATGAAAAGATGGAACTTGTTTCTTTCGAAACAAAGATTCCAATCGTGTATGCCCAACAACACATTGGCTCAAAGTGGAGCCTAAACATTCAACACTCTTTTTTAAAATATTTATATCATTCTTAATCAAAGAAGAAGTGGAGCATGCAAGGGTGATCTAGGTGAAACTACCCTAACATGGCAAACATGAGAAACAATATCATTTTTCAAAGATTTATTTTTATTTAAATAAATTTCTAATTCTTTGAAATAAAATCAATTTCTCTTTTTAAAGAATTATTTTCTTTTAAAACAAAATCAACTTTTGAAGACAAATTTTCATTTTTCTTCAAAAGAGTTTCACAATCATTTTTTAGATTTTAAAAACTCATTTTCTTTTAGTGCAAGGTCTAGTTGAGATCTCAATGAATCCCTTTCATCATAGACCTCAACTTTTTCTTGCAAAACATTGTTAAGTCTAGAATGCAAACTTTTATTTTCTTTTTCAATTTCTAGACTTTTCTTTTTTAAAACTTTATATTTTTCTATTAATTTTTCACACACAATAGATAGTTCTTCATTTAAAGCATGGGCATTAACAAAGTCATTTGAAGAACTAGCACAATCATCACTATCTAGTTGAGTTTCCGATTGTACCTCAAAGGAGTCATTCCCTTGGACCATGAAGCATTGAAAGTCGGATTCTCCACTAGATTCCTCTTTTTGTTGGATAGGCGTTTGAAGCTTGGAGGTGGTGGTTGTCAACATATTCCACACTGCAAATGCGGAATCAAAGTTAGAAACACTCATAAGATAATCTTTAGATAATGTGCTTCTAATGGCCTCAAGGGCTTGTGCATTGGCCCCTATATGATTGCTATTACCAAGATAGCATTTCTTGGTAGCGGCAAGATATACATGCAAGCCTAGGGTTTGTAGATAGATAGACATCTTAGTCTTCCAAACAAGATGTTGGAAGGGTCAAATATAGGTGGGGTCATAAAGTCCATGGGTCCAAACTATATGTGTGCAAACAAGCAAATGCAACCAAGATTAGCAAACAAATGGATCTCACTCCTAGGATGTTAAGCCTAAGTATCAGGAGCGTTGGCTCTGATACCAATTGAAAAGCACACCTAGAGGGGGGTGAATAGGTGTACTTGCTAATCTAGAAACTAAATGCGCTAAATGCAGAAGCTAATGCAAATTTTGTAACACACTTAATACAACACACAAGCGTAGCCGAATTCCCCGTGAAGGGCTCTGGACTAACTCCTCTTGATTCCCCTTGAATGAGTTGAGGTGCTATGTGAAGCTCTTGTGGTTAAGTATAAGTGAGGCACACACACAATCAAGCCAAGCAAATAAGGATGAGAACTATGAAAGATGCAAGGCAATACACAAGCAAATATGATATGTATGATATGAATGAAAAATGATGCTTTGCACAAATAAATGAGAGAGAGAGTTGAGAGACAATGGATCAAACGCAAAGGCAAAAATATGTTTCGAGGTTCGAGCACCTAGCTCTACATCCCGCCTACACCACCATGTAGGATTTCCAAACCACTATCTCCCACCGAGGGAACCTCCACCGAGGAGGATTTGTTACAACACTAGGAGTACCGAACTCCTCTCTCAAACACCGCCTCACAACCGAGGGGTAGGCCCGTAGCCAATACAACCACAACACCTCTACCGAAGAGGGTTACAAGCACCAACTCCACCTCTCACTAGAGGGAGCAACCACAAACCTCAACCTCTACCAAAGAGGGAGCAAATACCAACCCAATACAACAACCTCAACCTCTACCAAAGAGGGAGCAACTCAAGAAATCAAGGGTTTACAACAAGTGGTATATCTCAACCACAAACCTCTTTCCTTTTTCACAAACAAAGATCCTAAATAGATTAGGATAGAAGATAGCTCAAGTGTGGAAAACAAGTGTTTTGATCAAAGAAAAACTCTTGGGAAATACCAAATAGATATTGAAATGAAGAACAATAACCAATTTCCCAAAAACCTATTTTCTTTGAAAATAACAAAACACTTAAAACAAATAAGATGGATCTTTTGGCACTTAAAACTCTTTTGAAAACTTGTAAAAACACTTCAGAAAAGTAGGAATTTTTGCTCTTGAAAATCTTAGATAAAATCATAAAGAGATGGGGTATTTATAGCCCCATCAGAAAACTAGCCGTTAGGCTGACCTGGCAGCCTGACAGGCTACCGGTCGGCCGGCCGGCCGACCGCAAACGGTCAGAAATGTGACCGTTGGGGCAACCCGGTCGACCGCCCGGTCGACCCAAATAAACAGAGAGCAGAGCTCTCTGGTCCGGTCGGCCGCCCGGCCGATCGTCCCAATGTGTGCCAGACGTGCACGGTTCTGTGCACGTCGGTCGATCGTACGGGTCGACTGGCCTATAGTTCGGTCGACCCATGCGGTCGGCCGATCTGGCCTGACAGACATTGTTCTGGGCAGAAAAACATAAGTTAAAATATTTTTTAAAAATCTTTTATCTCTTGTAAAAATACCCAAAAATAATTTTATTATTTTGCATTGATATATAAACATGTGATAAAAAGTTTGGCTCAAATATCAATCAATATGAACTATTTTTGTGTCTTAACATTTTTACCAAAAACCAAAACTTGTATTTTTATCAAACTTGGATTTTTCAATACATGAATAGGATAGTCAAAATAAGTTTGTATAAGTCATGTAAGCATGCATGTATAACTAGAATACATCTATTATACATATAAATATTTAAACTTGTTTTGATTAATCTATTCATGAAACATATATCGGTTAAACTAAAAACCGAAAAACCAATATCCAAACATAAAACTTGTGTGTGTTGTGCACTTGAGCATATCAACTATTCATATTTTTACAAATGGATCTAAAACACACTAAACTAAACTAGGATACCTAAGTCTTCTTGACGATCTTCATCTTCAAGTAGACTCGATCCCAAACCGTGATCCACCGAGTGCAAAAGAGTAATCTTGAAGCTCGGGCACCGGAATCACCAAGTGAAGGCTTCCAAACTCCTCTTTTTGAAGCAATCACCAACTAATATCTTGACCAATGATCTGTAACTAAAATCACAAGATTATTAGTAAACATAACTACATGAGTTAATCATCATCAAAACTAGGGTGGGAGGCCTTTGGGCCAACAATATATATATATATATAGAGAGAGAGAGAGAGAAATGTATATCAGCCGACGGCTGAGAGACTCTCTCAGCCTGCGGTGACGTGGCTCAATATTTGTCACCACACTAACTTGCGGCCCGCTTATAGGAACAAGTTAAATTATTAAATATTCCTGGTTAAAAGCTACTCGTTTCGTAACTTCCGTTATTGTTTATTATTATTTTTCCACCCCCCAAATTTTTGACCGCTCGTTGTCAGATTTAGGTTATTGTTTATTATTATTTTTTCCCCTTTTTTTGCCGCTCTTTATAAGATTTAGGTTATTGTTTATTATTATTTTTCCTCCTATTTTTTTACCGCTCTTTGTCAAATTTAGGTTCTCCTTTTCTAGCGTGCGATAAACTTTTCTCTGAAAATATCATTTTTTCAGAGCAATTTTTTATCCTTTTTATTTAATGTTGACGTCTGAACAGTCTACTTCCCCTGCCAATTCTGGTCGCAGTCGTAAGCGATCTCTATCTCCCGATCTAAATATGGAGGATATATCATCTGGTTCAACTTTCTCTCAGAATATTGAAAATATTGAAGGGTTGACATCTTTGCATGCCGATCAACAGGTTTTTATTGTGTCAATTTTTTTCGCAATTTCTTAAATATAGAATCTTTATATGTAGCGTATATGGTACTTGCGACCTATGATCACTTGTTCTAAAGTTTTAGAAATACGACCACGGTCGCAATTTTATTTGAAAATAATCTCCGGCTGTGAAAGCTTTTTTTGGTGACTGCGACCTAAGTCGCATTCCTTGTTATTATAATTCTTACACGTTTCTATGTGAATTATATTCATTTTATATATTCATTAGATTGTTGCACAGTTATTATTCAGTTTTTTAAAAAATTTTCTCATACGGAAAACTACGACTACGATCGCAGTCTTTGAGTAAGAAGTTATATAGATTTCATTACATCTGCGACCTTGATCGCAGTTTTAGTAATTAAAGTTCAGACTTATGATATTTAAAAATATTTATATTTATGTAGTTGTCAATTTGTTTTTGTAGGATCTGAATGCACATGGAGAAATAATCACTTGTTCGACCTATAATTCGTTTTACAGAACAGAATAATCACTTGTTTTAATCTTTTAGAACTGCGACCACGGTCGCAATTTGATTTCTGTGACTGCGACCTAAGTCACATTCCTTGTTGTTATAATTCTTACACGTTTTATGTGAATTATATCCATTTTATATATTCATTAGATTGTTGCACAGTTATTATTCAGTTTTTTAAAAATTCTGCTCATACGGATAATTGCGACTACGGTCGCAGTCTTTTAGTATGAAGTTATATAAATTTCATTACATCTGCGACCTTGGTCGCAGTTTTAGAAATTAAAGTTCAGACGTGTGATATTTAAAAAATATTTATATTTATGTAGTTCGTCAATTTATTTTTGTAGGATCTGAATGCACATAGAGAAATGTCTGGAAGCTCAAATAATTTTTTAGGGAAACAGTTTCTCACGGATGTGGAAGCATACAATTTCTACAATTCTTATGTAAGGAACAGAGGTTTTGGCGTGAGAAGAAAGGAATAGATAAGTCACGGATGCCTCCTCATGAAGTTATTTGCAGAAAATTTTGCTGCAACAAGGAAGGTGTGAAGAAGTTGTGTAACAAAAGACAAGAGGGGTTTACAGTGCATCGTCGAATTGACATTACAGTAGCGTGCCCTGCTGAGATGCATGTTCGTCTTCGTTTTTTATTTGACAGAAGATATTGGTTGTCACCAAATTTGTTGATTCTCATTCACATGAATTGTCAAGCCCGGATAAGATACATCACCATTACTCTCACCAGACTTATCGTTCGAAGATTAGCAGAAGCATTATGAGCAATTTGGTTGATGTGGGAATGTGCCCTTCAAATATTTCCCGTGTTGTGAATGCAATGAGCCAGGGAGAAGGTTGTGAAGAAGTGAGCCCGTAACAAGTTATTGATTTTACTCGTCAACGTAGAAATAACATTGGCCATGAGTTTATTGCGATCATCAAATATTTCCAAGAGAAAGAGAGACCGATCCAAAATTCTTCTTTGCAAGTGAAGTTGATAACGCATGCACACTTAGAAGCATTTTTTGGGTTGATGGAAGAGCTATTTCCTCATATTTGAGGTTTTATGATGTGATCGTTTTTGACACAACATACAAGACTAATCACTTGAGCTTGCCATTTGCTCCATTCACTGGAGTAAATTATCATCGACAGTCAATTTTGTTTGGCTGTGCATTGCTTGCTGATGAGCAGAGGGATACGTTTATGTGGCTATTCCAAAAATGGCTCAAGTGCATGTATGGAGTTGCACCGAAGTTGATTATTACTGATCAGGATGCCCAGATTAGTGACGCCATCAAGATTGTTTTTCCAACTACTCGGCACCGGTACTGTTTCTGGCATGTACGAAAACATATTGCCGAGCAACAAATCTCTATGACAAACAAGTATGGAGAAGATATGGTCTTTGATTTCCATGATTGGTACACCTCCCGTGATATAAGGACATGCGAGGAGCGACGACGTCTGATGAATGAAAAATATCATTTAGAAGAAGAAGAAGACAGTTGGTTGTTGAAGATGCACAGACTCCGCGGACACTGGGTTAATTTATATCTCAAGGATGTTTTCTATGCTGGAATGACAACCAGCCAGAGGTCCGAGAGTATTAATTCCTTCTTTGATGGTTTTGTTAATGCAAACACGAAACTAGTGGAATTTGTTCACCAATATGATAAAGCTGTTGCTGCCCGTCGTACTTCTGAATCTCAACAAGATTTTTGGGGTTTGAATTCTGTGCCCAACTGTACATCGAATCCATATAAGATACAGGTTTCGAAGTTGTATATATCGAAGATTTTTCAGTTGTTCCAAAAGGAATGGGCAGTTGTAACGACACTGTTTTAAAAAAAGTTAGAACACGAAGGACCTGGATCAAAATATCTGGTTAGTGATTTTTCAGAATCAAAGACAACTGGGAAAAGGTCAGTTATGAGAAGCCTGAGGAACTTCATGTTTCTTATAGTTGCTCATTATTTGAAACAGAGGGTATCCTTTGTAAACATATTCTGTGTATTTTGTGGCACAATCACGTTACACATATACCGGAATCATATATACTTCAGAGATGGAGGTTGGATGCTCGTTACAAAAATGTTGCAATTGAAAATGGCATTAGGTCTTTTCCCATTCAAGGCACTCCACGGACGGCTAGATTGTGGACACTTCGTTCAAAATTTAATGCAATTCTTGAGATGGTCGCCAATTCTGATATCCATCTTTCAAAGTTGGACGCAGTTTTGGAAAGATTTGCTGAAGAAACCACTAGTGAATACAAAGCCATGTCAGGAAATTATCAGTCATCACAGCCTAAAACTATAGTTGGTTCCAGTGGATCCATCGTCGTTCTGCGAGATGGTGAAGAATTGAATATACGTGATCCCATTAGTCCTGTACCGACCAAGGGGAGGCCTAGAGCTGCATCCAGACTTAAGTCTGGTTTTGAAGATTCTCTATATCAGAAGGAAGTAAAGCATCAAAGATGTGATAACTGTCAAGAGCTGGGCCATTACAGGACTGGTTGTCCATTATTGGTATTAAATTAAACCTGTTATACACTTCTTTCTAATGATTTATGTTTAAAATTTTTTACTTTTCCTTTTTAATGGCAGAAGAAGTAGGTTTGGGTTGCGTCCACCTAGAAGGAATAAAGTGTTCATTTTGACTGTTTCAGTCATGAACTGCAACCAGGGTCGCACAGTGCAGAGAGATTCATGTCGCATGCTGCCACTGGCGTATAATTATAAGCAGATTTTAATCTCATTTTTGACTTCTACTGTACTATTTTTGTAAGTAGTTGTACTTTAGAGTTTTACTGTTACAAACTTGTCCTATATAGTTTAATTTTTATTTACTTTAACGTAGACAGCGACTTTGGTCTCAAAAATAAGCAGTGTACGTGGATAATTGCGACCGTGGTCGCAGTGTTTCTATGCTGGGGAAATTGATTTGTTGCTTTTAAAATTGCCCCCGTCTCTTGGTATATTATTATAACATCTGAATATAGTTGAAATATAGAGGCACAAATATAATTTCGATAATTTTGTGCTATGTTCTTTTTTTTTCCACTTAACATAAAGTAACACTGCGACCATGGTCGCATCGATATTTGCACATTTGAATATTGACTTTCTCGTTATCTACAACAGTTACATCACTGTGACCAGAGTCGCAGTTGCCTGACGGTATTTTTTTCTGTTTTCGACAACAGTCGTAGGGTTCCCTTTTTCATTTAATTTTAACTTCCATTTCGACATTTTCGTCCTATTTTGTGCTTTAGTCCACTGAAGATAAATTAACACTGCGACCGTGATCGCATGTTCATTTTGCCCATTTGAACGTTCTGTCTGGATGTCTATACCAGTTTCATGACTGCGATCAGAGTCGCAGTTGTCTGTCGATATATATATCTTTTTAATTGTAACATCCATTTCGACCTACAACATGAATAAAATTTGTGACAAATGTACAGCATTTCAACCAAGACTAAGTAGTAAAATTATAACTCACACAATTAACATTAGAAAACAGGCTTATATATTTATAACAAATCGAAATACAAATTTTAAAGTTCTAATCTACTCCTTCTCGTCATCACCATCATAATCAGATTCGTCCTCAAGATTATGACTGTGTTCGTCTTCCGTATCGCCTTCCTTCTCTTCCACCTCTCTACCAACAATCTCCTCTTCGCTTTCTTCCTCTTCATGGCAGTATTTTGGTTCATCAATGAACTCTCAGAACGGGTCGTCTGTATCAAGCTCATCCTCTGACCCGTAGCGAGGGATCGCTTCAGAACTATACTTCCAATTATCATTAGATGATTGGCTTCTTTCCGGTGAAGACGGTGGAGAAGACATTTTTGAATCTGTTTTCGAATATTGAAAGTAACGAATTTGAGCAAAACCTATTTAGTATGTTTATAATCCTGTCCTGATGACCCTTTATATATTTTTAATCCCAGAATTCCAAAAGGTTTAAGCTCTCAAACAACGTGAACATGTCACAAATTTATTTTCTGCCTTTTCTCAAAAATTGTATACTTTCCAGGTGACTGTTCAGTTCTCGAAAACAGTTAAAAAGTTAATACAGTATTACATCACGTTACTTTGTACTTTGAACACGTGAACATTTAAATTGTTTTAATATCTTATGGTAGAAAATTGCACGGAGGATTATGTTTACGATAACTTAAATTAATGAAGTTTATTAAATTAAAACATATATAAAGGGCTATGTGTACAAAAACTTTGATCTCTATGATTATGGAAGTGCGACCACAGTCGCATTATGAACTGATTAATGATTACGTAACTGCGACCATGATCGCTGTCTCAATTACAGTATCACGATATAAGGAAACGCTGTAACTCAAACAGGTCATTACTGCGACTTTGGTCGAGTATAACTTCTGAACTCATGTTTGTTTCTAATATCAATACGAATTAGTAAAATGCACGCTGTAACAGATGTAGATTGAAAATAATCAATGGATTTTATAATAAATAAATGTATAAAAATGTTTATAAATTAAATCAATAAAACAAAAAAAATCAATGAATTGCATTTATTTTTAAATTTATAAATACACATTGAGGTACATCAATGAATTGTCAGCTGTCAGTCTTCAAATACCATCCTTCTTATAATTTCTGTTTCTTCATCCCAACTCTTCTCTCTATCTGCAAGTATCATGTATGCAAGCTTACTTCTTAGTCTCTTTACATCGGCAGCCGTAACAGTATCAATAGCTGATGGACTACCAAATACTATACTTTTCATGTACTTGCATACATATACAGCGCAATCAGCACTGAAAATTGTACAGAGTAATAATTAAATGAAATTAGATTTCTGTACTAAATAAAAGCAGAAAATTTGATAGGTAAGTAGTTGTCAAAAATTATATACCTGTTTGCTTATTGGGGGCATCTTGTGTATTTTATATCTATTTTTTTCATTAATTTTTTGAAATCAATTTCAAAAATCTGTAATAATCTTTCTTTCTGCAATGTCAATAGGAAAAGAATAACAACATTAATCAAATTAAATGCAAGTTTTCAGTAATCGAAATATCGAAATATTAAATGTCAACTCACTATTATTCTTGCATCTCTTTGATAAAGTTTTACTGTACTGCTTATTTTTTCAGCTCGGACCAAAGAGTTGTAAAAAATCCACTCTTCTGTATGGCAATCAAATACCAACAAGGTCCAGTGAAATCTCGGATCGTTGGCACTGTGTTTTTGATTGATCGGGAAGAACATGTACTGCACATCAACTGTCCAGTTTTTCAACAGCTGCTTGATGAAATGATCTTCCAGATCTCTACTTTTAGATGCAACACCGTGCTGTGAACAACAAAAATAAAAAATTTCAAAATGAATTCAAAGTATAAAAAAATATTATGAAAATTAGATGTTATTACGCCAAGACAACAGACTGCGATCATGGCGGCAATATTTTTTGATTAAACTACTTTTATGCTGCGACCTTCATCGCCATCACCTGTATTCATGTTTAATTTTTAAGCATTTCTTATGAACCCCGACTTTTATATTAATATATGAAGCAACCAAGATCGCAGTGTTGTCATTGATAAAGACCGCCAGGAATTGCGATCTAGGTCGCATACTTTCATTACTAAAATGATATTCGTGGTGATTAATTTTATCATGGACTGCGACCCAGGTCGCAGTACATTTGGTAGCTACTCGTCTTTTGTATTAACATGCATAGCGACCAAGGTCGCAGTGTTGTTGTTCATTAAGACTGCCGCCAGCAACTGCGACCAAAGTCGTAAACTTCAATTTAAATTGATATTCGGGTGAATTATTTTAATTATGAACTGCGACCTTGGTTGCAGTACATTCGTTATGCCTAAACAGCAGTAAAGACTACTGGTAGAATATTTAACATTCAAAATTTTAATTCACTAAAGTAATTAGGAAATTGATATTTCATTTAAGTGTAAAGGAGCAAGTAGATGTTTACCCAAGCTTCGCTCTGAAAGAATATACTTTTTAATCCTCCTCTTTTCTCTAGATGCTGCATATAGAAATGAATTATATTCGCATCTAACTCTCTACTGAACATCAGGTCCTCAATGTCATTTTTGGTAACAATGATTCCGTTGTCGGTATCCTGATATGCAGTAGAACTGCAAGATATTCAAAACAAAGTTAATAATTATATTGTTCTTATATAAATATCTAATAGTTTTTAATATGATTTATAATGAAATTAATTAACTTACTCAGAGAAGGCCTTGTCCAAGAAATTTTTTATAAGAGCTTGTTGATGGGGCTGCAGAATTCTGTATGCTGTGGTTTCAGTCAATCCCCTAGTTTCTGGCTGAGTGTGGAAAATCTGTTTGTTGCCGAAACCACTGGCAGAAGTCTGAGCCGCAGGCTGTGGAAGAGGATGTTCATTAATTTTCTTCTTCTGTTTTGGATAAAAGAAGTCGGAATCATCGTGATCTCTTTCAGCGCGCTTGCGTTCTTTGACTCCCCTTTCTATCGTTCCTTTAGAGTAATCCAAAACTTTTCTTTTTAAGGATTGCTTCTGAGCCGGAGTCTGTTCTTGAATTTTTTCTTCAGAAGCTCTATCTTTTTGGAGTTCTTGAATCTGTTGAGTTATATTTAAAGAAAAACTGGGGATATCTTCTCCAGAAATATTTACAATAAATTCAGAACTCTTGATTTCATCCTCTTTCAATTTTTTTCTTCTTCTCATCAGCCTGCTTCTCCATCTACTCCATCATCCTTTTTTGCTTCTTCTCCTCTTCCCGCCTCCTCTTCTGCTTTTCCTCCTCTTCCCTTCTCTTCTCCTCCTTCTCCTTGTCCTCCTCTTCCCTCCTCCTCTTCTGTTGCTCCTCCTCTTCCCTTCTCTTCTCCTCCTTTTCCTTGTCCTCCTCTTCCCTCTTCCTCTTCTGCTTCTCCTCCTGTTCCCTCCTCCTCTCCTCCTTTTACTGCTTCTCCTCTTCCCTCCTCCTCTTCTCCTTCTCCTCTTCTTCCCTCCTTCTCCTCTCATGCTCCTCCTCTTCTCTCCTTCTCTTCTCCTTGTCTTGCTCCTCCTCTTCTCTCCTCCTCTCCTCCTTCTCTTCTTCTTCCATCCTTCTCCTCTCATGCTCCTCCTCTTCCCTCCTTCTCCTTCTTCTCCGCAGTAGCGGTTGCTCTCAGCAGCTCTTCTCTTCTTTTTTCACTTTTAATTTCCTCTGCTGCTTTTTTAATTTTTTTCTTCTCTCTTCTTTCTCTTCTTTTTTTTTAATTCAGCCTTGAGTCTGTTCTCAGTCTCCATTTTTTTCAATTTTTTTTTCAAGCTGAGAAACATATTCTCTCAAGTACTGATTTTGATTCCTCAAAACTTCAATTTCTTCAGCTTTTTCATCCCGTGGTGGTGGCAAATAACCTATAAAAGTTGGTTCTTGCTCAATTATTTCGGCCGCTTTTGGCTCCGTTTCCGCCGAAATGTTAGCTTCATTTATTTATTTTTTCTTGTTCTTCTTCTTCTTCCTCCTCCTCCTCTTCTCCTTCAACAGGAAGGCCAACCATATATTTTTTCATCATTAGAGATGTTGGCCATTCGACACAAAATCTGAAAAAAATTAAGTTAAAACCAAAACAATGAAATAATTTAACTGCGACCATGGTCACAGTTTATTTATTAACTATTTATGAAGAGACTGCGACCATAATCGCAGTTTATTTGTCCTGCACATAAAATGAACTGCGGAGACTTGCAGCTCAAGACTGCGACCATGGTCGCAGTTTATGTATACGATATTTATCAAGAGAATGCGCCATGGTCGCAGTCTATTTGTACTGCAAATAAAAAGAACTGCAACCGAGGCCCCATTTAAATGTATAAAATTTTAATCAACACTATATGGTATTTAATATTTTAAAACTTACGATATTTGTGTTAAGCTCATTTAGATCAACTTCAAGCAGAGATCTGCTAATGTTCTAGAGTCCCATCTTACTGCACGTGGGGTTTTGTCCTCCATATCAGACCTCGGCTAAAAAATAAAAGCCCTCTCACATAGCCAATACTGCAAAATGCATAATCAAATTAGTTTACACAAATATTCACAAGATATCAGGAAATTTCATACAATGTTGGCCATAATTGATATTCATACTTACAATAATTTACACGGAGCATCCTTGCAGCTCGTACGTAGTGTGCCTGAAGATGTCCATTGACTCAATCAGAAATTGCCAAACAGCTTTAACCCAGCATATTGTCCTCATCAGCTGCATATTGGCAATCTGTTGCACAATATACCATGGCACCGTGCATTTACTGTCAGAAAAGAATAGAGTGACTGACATGTATAGGATGATTATTGTAGTAAAGTCTTGAGCTGCAAGTCTTTGCATGTCTCTTATAATTTTATTTAAATTCATTTGCTGCTCAAGCTGTTCATCCTTGGTCACATCTAATTCACTCCTCCTTCTTTTCTTGACCAGAAGATCATCCAAAGCTTCTTCAATAGATACTTTCGTGATCTTCTTTATATTAAGGAAATAATATTTTATAACCCCTCTGTCCTTCATTGTACAGGTCTTATTCATAATAAAATCCGCCCCAATGATAGGTAGACCAAAAGTTAGGGCAACATCCTCCACCGTTAACTCAATTAGTTTGCCCCCAATTCTAAAGGTCCTTGTATCCCTATCATACTGGTCTAAAATTCTCAGTACAGCAATGTTTGATTTTAGACCCTTTTCACCCCCAAATTCCTTATTGTAGAAGGCCATAAAGATTGGGCCAAATGGGGTCTTTTTGATGGCATCTACGAAACCGCCCTGAATGTACTTTTTGAATTTCTTAATGAACTTACACATAGGTTTCAGGCTCGATCTCAGAGGACGAACCTTCAGTTGTTGTTTACCTATAGATGAAGAAACATTAAAAACTTTAGTTTAATGATTATTTAAAAATTAAAAGGGAATAAAAAAATAATTATTTTTAAAACACTGCGACCAAGGTCGCATACATCTACAGTGCAAATATAAACAACTGCGACCCAGGTCGACAGAGAATGGAATGAAAAATAAATGACGTTTAATATACTGCGACCAAGGTCGCATAACTCTACAACGTGGGTTGAAACAACTGCGACCCATGTCGTCAAAAAAAGGGAAAGAAAAACAAATGATTTGTAAAAAAACTTCGACCGAAGTCTCAAACAACTAAACCACAAATTTAAACAACTGCGACCTAGGTTGTTTCATATACTGCGACCAAGGTCGCATTCATCTACAACGCAAAGTCAAAAAAAAAAATTTAAAAACGCTACGATCTAAGTCGCAAACATCGGCAACTGTAATTTTAACAACTGCGACCCAGGTCGACATAAAGTGTATGAAAATTTTTTTTGTTAAAACACTATGAACAAGGTCGCATACATCTACATCGCTTTTTCCAAACAACTGCGACCATGGTAGAAATAGAAGGAAATGAAAAAACTTGAAAAAAATTGGATCTTTGTCGCTGTGTTACAAAATTTATAAATTTAAAAATTTATTCATGATCTCAAGTTTCAGAATCTCTCTTTTATTTGCGACCATGGTCCCAAGTTTTCAAAAAAAAAGTGACAAAAACGGAAATAAATCTGGAAAAACATTATAACTATTAAATTCACAAACCCTAAAAAAATTTTCTTTTGTTTCACCATTACCTTTTTCGGCGGATGATTTCTTTGGCGCCATGTGTAGTAAATATATTTTTTAAAAACGGAACAAATTTGTGAAATAATAGAACTAATCTCTTCAGAATGATCAGGTGAAATTTTACATCTGTAAATTTTTTTGAAAAAATTGTTTTACATAAGGTAAAAAGTTGTGAGGGAGGGTATTTTCATCAAATACAAAGTTGAGGTGACTGAGAGTAATTTAGGCGAGATATTTCAGGTTTTTGTCCGCCAAAATTAATGACAAGTTCGTGGCTATTATGTTGCCACGTCCCGCCGGCTGAGAACTCTCTCAGCCGGCGGTTGAGGTACAGTAACCCCATATATATATATATATATATATATATATATATATATATATATATATATATATATATATATATATATATATATATCCTAACCCCAAATGATTACAAAAATTAGGGTCTCATGTATTGCAAATGGTTTACAAAACTTTTAGAGTAAGGGGAGAGGGGGTTGATTTTTTTCCCTCTCGCCCATCATCGTACCCGACCCACCTGTCGGCTCAGCCCTGTCTATTTATCTCTTTACATGAATATTTGTGGATCTCTCTTGTTCATAGATCGTCGAAATCGGATCAATAGAAATTGATCAACGGATCCATCTTTTGCAATGTCCTATTATGATTTTCTGAGTTATACAAGAACACCTCCAACATAAAGATATTTTAAACTATATATCCCATGCTGTATTTCAGTAGACGATAATAACTTCAAATTATTTTTCAATATGATACCTCATGGAGGGGAACGAATATTGCCACCCCCAAGAATGAGGAAGGCACCCATGGATTAGGGGCACCCCCAAATTTGATAAAAGCCCCCCTCATATATAAAAAAATGGCGAAAACACCCTTTCCTTCTTCTTCTCCTCCTCCTCCTCTCTCTCCCCCCTCCCCTCCAGTCGCCCCCTCGCCGATGAACTCCCCCCGGCCGCCTCCCTCGCCGGCGAACTCCCCCCATCGGCTCTCCTCCGGCCTCCCCCCTCCTCCCCTCCTCCCCACTCTCCCCCTCCTCCCTCCCCCCCGGCCCCTCCTCCTCCCCCAGATCTGTTTGGCAGGATTCTGGCCGAACAGACGCAGATCTGTTCGGCTGGATCAGGCTGAACATATCTGGGGAGGGGGAGGGGGCAGGCGGGGGTTACAATCACCCGATTTTATGGTTTTGATGATAACAAAACATATGTGGTTATTTAATACTAATCAAGTTTAACTATTTAAGTACATTTCAAGGTTCTAAGGATTCAAAGATTTTTTTTCCTCTAAAGGAAGGTGTTGAAGACTGAAGAAGATTCAAATACGGGATTAAAGTTCAAAGCACTCAAACGTCGCTAAAGAAGAAGCCCAGTTGAAGATCTTGTAATCACCTAGAGCCTTATAAGATATTAGTTTGGTAAAGTGTAGAATATAGTTGTGATGCTCAAGAAGTTACACACACAAAATATACGATTTCGAAAAATACAAGTTTTCATAGTAATGGTATTTTGCATGTTTGGTTTTGATACATGTCTCATATTTTTTTTAAAATTTTATAACAAGTTTAGAACATATATTTCATCACCTATGCATTGCTACATTACCTATAAACCAATACAAAATATTTTGAAAAATATTTAAAACTCAAAAAATTATCTAGAAAATTGTTTCAAGCCAAGTTGATCGACCGGGTAGTGGACCGGTGCCCATTTTAGGCCAAAACAATCGACCGCCCGGTCGACCGGCCTTTTGCCAAGGGGCGTGCACATTTGTGCACGTTGTTGGTCGACCGACCGGTCGACCGCTAACCTATGCGGTCGACCGATCGGTCGGTCGATCGGCTAAGAGACCCTAACTCTCGATCGGGGTCGGTCGACCGGCCTTTTGTTTTCCCCTTTGAACTAAAGGCCGGTCGACTGGGGCGGTCGACCGGGGCCAACAGCTTTTTTCTGGATGAGCTGGCGGTTGACCGGAGCCAACGGCTCTTTTCTGGATGAGCAGGCGGTCGACCGGCCGGTCAACCGACGGCTTGCCAGTTGGCTATAATGGCTAGTTTTTAGATATGTTTTATTTTTAGTGGATTTTAACGGGCACTTTTGGTTTTCAAGTGTCTAAATACACCCCAAATGACCTAATATGATTAACAAATGATATTTATTCCTTGTCTATTTATATATGGGTCATTGGTTTTGGTTTTCACACAACATATAGCACAAGTTTACAAGTTTTCAAGTGTCTAAATACACCCCAAATGACCTGTATGATTAACAAATAATATTTATTTCTTGTCTATATGTATGGGTCATTGGTTTTGGTTTTTACACAACCATATAACACAAGTTTACAAGTTTTCAAGTTTGTTTTAAAAGAGAAAAGTTTTTCTAGCTTCCAATCTTTAAGTTCCTTCTTTCAAAAGCTATTTTCAGTTGGTTTTAAAGCTCTTCTATTCTTTCTAACTGAATTTCATCTCTCACTTAACTTCTTGAGCTACACTTCATATTCTACTCTATAGAAAGTTATAAGAGAGAGTGTTTGTGATCTTGTTGGATCATCAAGAGCTTTGTAAGCTCAATTGGCTTTGTGCTACCTCTTGTGTAGAAGGTTGAGTTGGTGGAGTTGTGTACTCCGGTCTTGTATAGACCAAGTTGTAATTCCTAAGGTCCCTTTAGAAAGAACCCTTAGAGGATAGTGAAATCTTTCATAATGATGAAGACGAGGACGTAGAGCGGTGGCTCGAATCTCGGAACAATTTCTTTGTGTTTGTGATTGCTTGTGTCTTGCTCTCTATTACTTTCATTATTCATACTTGTGTAATTATTCATCTTGCATTCTATAATTGCTTTCATTCCATCATTCTCATTATCGGTCCATACTTAGCTCAATAAGAAGGTAATTGAGCACCTTAACTCATTATCTAGAGGAATCAAAGAGGAGAAGTTCTAAAGCCTTCAAGGAGAATTCGGCTTCAATTTTTGTTTTGAGTGACCGTTTGCATAATTCATCATAAGTAGTTTTAAAATAGCATTGAATTAGCATAACACCTATCCACCCCTCTAGGTGTATTTCAATTGGTATCAGAGCCTTAGTCTTTAGATTTTGAATTAACATCCTTAGAGAGATCCTAGTTGCCAATCACTTCTTTCACAATTTCATCTTCATCCACTTTAGTAAAAATGGCCGAAGGTATTAAGACCCCTCCCACGTTTGATGGCCTTAACTTTCCTATATGGAAGGTTAAGATGACCGTATTTTTGCAATCCTTAAGAAGTCAGGTTGCAAAAGCGGTGACTAAACCCTTTAGTGTACCCATTGGTGATGAGGACACTTAGTCCGATATTGCCACTAAGGAGTTTGATGCAAATGCTAAGGTATACTATGTCTTGCTTCAAGCTTTGAACAATGACGATATTGCTAGGGTCATCTATTGCAAATCCGCCACGAGATTTGGATACACCTAGTAGTCACACACGAGGGAATGTCACAAGTCAAGAGAGCAAAAATTAATCTCTTGCATTACCAATATGAAATTTTCACCATGAATGATAATGACACCATTGAGGACATGGTAATAAGATTTACTAAAATAACTAATGGTCTTGCTTCTTTAGGTGATGCCATTGACAATGATTAAAAAGTAAGGAAGGTCTTTCGCATACTTTCACCCTCATGGGAAGTCAAAGTTACTACATTGAAGAAGCTAAACGATAAAGAAGAGATGGAACTTATCGGTCTTATAGGAAACCTTAAGACCCATGAAATGGAGAGGAAGGCAAGGGAAGAGATGGCACCACAAAAGACGAAGATGATCACTTTTAAATCCACTCCCACCATCTCCGACGATGATGATGAAGAATTCTCCCTCCCAGTGAAAAATATAAGGAGGATGTACAACAAGGCCAAGTTTAACAATAGAAGAAGATGGTAAGAGAAAAAAGAAAAGAAAGTCATATGCTTCAATTGCCGGAAGCTGGGCCACATGGTTGGGGATTATCTGGAAACCAGGAGCAAACCATCAACCTCCAAGAAGCCCTACAAAAGGAAGGCTCTCAAAACCACTTGGGACTCGGAGAGTGAAACTGAAGAAGTAGTGGATACGGCACATATGTGTTTCATGGTTAATGATAACACACCTAAGATAACATTCAAACACTCACTTGATGATAGTAAATTAATAATGGATGAATTGGTTAAGACTTTTGAAGAGTTGTCTAACAACTAAAATTTCCTTAAAAAGAAGTATTTAAAATTGAAAAAAATAAAACTCTTCAAAATAAAATTGTTATACTTTCAAAAGAAAAAGATGATTTATCTTCTACACTTATATCCACACAAAAAGATTTTGATGCATATAAAATTTCATGTAAAGCGAAATTTTCATTAATTGATAAAAATAAGACTTCTATTTTAAAAGATAAAATTAATTATTTAGGAGATGTGTTATAAAAATGTGAGTCTGATAAAGCTATGCTGGAGGTAATGTTTCCTAAGAAACATACTCCAAAGAAACATGTTCATACCACACATTTCCACACTCCTAAATCACAACATTTACATACACATCAGGTTAAACATACTACACACACCAAGCATGTTCACACCCCACTCTCCATCATGCTTTATATATGGTAAAGTTTATTCATGCACTTATTATGGCCAAAAAGATCACTTAGTCAAATTTTGCTTTAATAGAATAAATGTTTCTAATGATCACATTTGGGTTCGAACATCTAATATTATAGGACACAAGAAAATTTGGGTGCCAAAATCAACCAACTCGTTACTTGGTATAGGTACACACCAAGGCTCCAAGACGTAGATAACGATGATATCTTAATAACGGTTGCTCAAGACATATGACTTGCGATATCAATAATTTTGCAACCTTATCAAGATATCATGAAGGTGGCACTGTCACCTTTGGAGATGATTTCAAAGAAAAAATTATCAGTATAGATAACATTAAAATTGCCTCATCTCCTTTAATTGAAAATATTGTTTTAGTTAATGGTCTCAAGTATAACCTCTTGAGTATTAGTCAACTTTATGATAGAGCTTTCAAAGTGGCTTTTGATGATTTAGCTTGCAATATTTTAGATAGACAAACCAATGCATGTGTGCTTTCTGATTTTCGTGAAAATAATGTGTACATGATTGATATGTCTAATTTACATTGCAATGTTACATATTTAAATACTTTTAATAAAGATTCTTTGTTAGGGCATAGGAGGCTAGGTCATATTTTGTTTGACCATCTATCTGGAATTAACAATAAGAAAGTGGTGAAATGTATTCCTTATTTAAAATTTGTAAAGGACCGCATTTGTGATGCGTTCCAACTTGAAAAACAAACCGACTCCTCTTTCAAAACTATCAAGGATATCATTGTAAGTACACCTAGAGGGGGGTGAATAGGTGTACGACTAATCTAATGAACAAAGTGCGGAAATTAAAAAAAACTAAATTGTTAGTGTAATCAATGAGTGTAGCCGAATTCCCGGTGAAGGGCTCTAGACTAACTCCTCTTGATTCCTCTGAATAAGAGTTGAGATGCTATATGAAGCTCTCATGGTTAAACACAAGTGAGGCACACACAAACAAGCAATGCATATAATATATGAATGAGCAATATGAAATGATGCAAGGCATAAAGTAATAGAGAGAGTTTAGAGAAAGTGGATCAATCGCTAACATACGGATATGTTTCGAGGTTCGAGCACACAGCTCTACGTCCCCGCCTTCTCACAGAAGGATTTCCACTAACTTGTTCACACAGGACTCCCACATAGGGAACCTCCACTGAGGATTTGGGGCAGTACAATAACTAGGAGTACACAACTCCTCTCTCAACCGAATACAACCTCTCACTAGAGGCAATGCACAACCAACACAAAAATCACCTCACACAAGAGGGGTAGGCACTTAGCCAATACAAATCAATCACCTCACACTTGAGGATTCTAACACAAACTCCACCTCTTACTAGAGGGAGCCAACCACAACTTCCACAATCACCTCATAATAGAGGGATACCAAATCAATCTCCTCTCACTAGAGGGATATCACAATGAAGGAAGTTTACAACTTGGTGATCAAAAGACCACAAACCAATCTCTTTCTCACTTAGGTAGATATGATAAGCTCAAGTGAGAAAATAAAGTGTTTGGAAATGAAAACAACAAAGAAAAAACTTGGGAAAATCACAAGATAGATATTGAAATAGAGATCAAAAACCAATTCCCAAATACTCTCTTTTTCTTTGAATTTCCAATACTTTAAAACAAATAAAGATAGAAACTTTGAACCCAAAAACTCTTTTGAAAAACTAGGAATTAAACACTTGAGAAGATGGAAACTTGCTCTTCAAAAACTTGGTGAAAACTGGCCAAAGATTGGGGTATATAAAGGCCCCAATCAAATTTGCCCGTTCGCTGGCAGAAAGGTCAAAATTGACCTTCCAGTCGACCGGCCAACGGTCAAAATTTGACCGTTGAGCCTGTCGGTCAACCGCCCGGTCGACCGCGCCCAGAACCAGAGAGCAACGGCTCTCTGGCCGGTTGACCGCCCGGTCGACCGGGACAACCCGAGAGTGGGTTGCCTTCAGTCGGTCGACCGCTCGGTCGACCGGCCAAAGGGGCTGGCCTGCGTGCACATCCTTGTGCACGTCAGTGACCGGTCCGGTCGATCGACTCTGAGCCCGGTCGACCGGCCCAGTCGATCGCCAGAGCCTGGCAGGGCTGATTATAGGATTAAAAACTTGGGTTTTTAATTATCAAATAAATCCCATAAAATCTCTAAAAATTCACAAAAATAATTTTAGTATAATACTTTGATATACAAACATGTTTGAGTAAAAACAAACCATGTTACAAACATTTTTGAACTATTTTTGTGACTTACAAATTTTGCCAAAAACCAAAATCCGTATTTTTCAAAACTTAGATTTTTGAACTGAAAAATCGTTTTGTCCAAAACTCATCCAAATACAAAAACATGATACTTAAACAACTTGAAGTATGTTGTACATGGATATAATCCAATATACATGAAAGATATATATTTCAATATTTTTGACTTAAAGTCCAAAAATACGTTTTGTTAAAATACCAAAACACCAAACTCATGAAATAGACTATCAAACTAAGTTTGTTTAAATAGTTGAAGCATAGATGAATATAGAACAAATCTAATATACATTAAATCATGTAAACTTATTTTGATTTTATCTATTCATGAAAACCAAGATCGGTTAAACCAAAAATCGAAAACCAATAAACACGAAACGTGTGTGTGTGTTGTGAACTTGAGCATACCACACTATCTAATCTTTAACAATGGATCTAAACTATAAACTAAATACTGTACCGAAGTCTTCTTGTAAAGCGCCGTCTCCAAGTCGACTCGATCCAAACGTGATCCACCGACCTTGACTCCAACGAGTGCTAGATATGAACTTTGACGCTCAGGCTCTTCAATCACCATGTGAAAGCTCCAAAACACCTTTGTTGAAGCTAATCACCTACTAATATCTTGGTTAAGTATCTGAAACTAAACATCTCAAGATTATTAGTAAACTATAACTACATGAGTGAATCATCATCAAAACTAGAGTGGAAGGCCTCTGGGCCAACAATCTCCCCCTTTTGATGATGACAAAACTCATGAAGTTATATATGCATGGATTAAAGTTAAGCTTCAAAGAAGCCCCCCTTAACTCATGCATAGCAATAAACAATAAATATATGTAATGAATACTAAACATGAATATACATCAACATGCATAAAACAATAAAATGAACATGCTCTTGATACCAAACTTTTAAAATAAATTCCTTTTTCTTTTTGAAATAAACATGTTCTTAAATAATTGCTCTTGATACTAATTAAAATTTCAATTTGAAAATTTTATCAATAAAAACAATAAAAGCTTTTGATACCAATCAATAAAAACTCTTGATACCAATTGAAAGATAATCAATAAAAACTCTTGATACCAACAATAAAAATTTTAACAAAAGTACTTGATAGAAATAAAACAAAACAACAAAATATGTTCTCTTGATACCAATATCAACAAAACATCAAACAAACTTTCTTGATACCAATATGAAACAAACTTTGGTATAAACTTACAAAAAATAACAAAAATATGCATATAAACTCAAATACTTCTCCCCCTTTTTGTTAATCATCAACAAAGGGGTCAAAGAAAATAATAAAACAATGTTCTTCCCCTTTTTGTCTTAAACAAAAAAATATCAATAAGGGGTGAAATCAAATCAAAACATTATGATACCAATTGAAAAAAATATATCAATTTAGTGCATCATGATATCAATTGAAAATAAATAAAAATATACCAATTGAAAGTACATAAAACAAATTTTTTTAATTTAAATAAACATGTCTATATTATACCAATTAAAAGTAAATAAAACATGTTGAAGAATTCAACCAAAGATTTTGATATCAATTGAATGATGTAAACATATATGTAATCTTGATATCAATTGTAAAGATTAGTACCAATAGAAAGTAATTTTTTATTAGGAGCATATGATACCAAAAATAATCAATATCATTTTTACAATCCTTTTTCAACATAAAGTGTGGGAGTAAAATACGAAAGGTAAACAAAACCAATTAAAAGGTGAAATATGAATTTTCTCCCCCTTTATGAAATACCAAACAAAATGATGCATAAGCTTGTATAAGATACCAATTGAAACATAATCAATTGAAATATAATAGTCATTTAAGAAATCAAGCTTAGCATAACTAAAATTTGTGCTTAAAGATATAGAGATATAGTAAGCACAAATAAAACATATATATATGTATGAAAATTGAATACCAATCGAAATTGATACTATTTGAAGTGTAAGCATACATATATAGAAACATATATGAGAGTATAAAAAAAGAATGTCAATAGTGATATCAATTGAAAAGATTCAATGATACTAATTGAAAACATAATAAGATCAAGTGTAAAACTCATATTTCCTACCACCCATTTCATGCACATGTTTTAAATAAATTTTCAATAATAAGCATACAAGGCATGATCGCCCAACCAACCGCCCTTAAATGGGTAGGGATTTTCAAAAATAAGTTTGAAAATATAGTATGTTTGAAAAACTCTACCATATTGAAGAATACGAACTAGTTATATGAAAAATTTGTAAACTAGCACGAAATCTTTCAAGCAAGGAATAAAACAAAAATATATTTCATGAAAAATATGTAAATCATATGATCACCAAACACTCAAATTCTATATAGCACAAATTATACTCATGAAAACAAAATCATGAGAAAATATTAAATAAAGTGAGTGTATAAGGGTTGTGTGAAACATATTATCATGAAACTAGGCAATCGAGCTCAAAATGAAATTCCTTAAAAAAAACATGAAAATCATCAAAACAATTTAATCTTCAAGGCATATGTATGTCTTGTACAAACTAAAGAATACATACATATCCAAATATAATGAGTCCACAAAAGTATATGCATGAAGGTAAGTGGCTCAAGGATGTATATGTATAACAATTAGTTTGGACAAATAGATATATACATGAAGTTAAACATAAACATGAAAACATGTACAAAATGGGAATACAAGTCAAAATGTATGAATCATCAAAACTAGGCTATACTAGTACATCTTAATAAGTACAAATGAGCATTCAAATACAAACACATAATGATCTATTTGTGGCTCACTAGTTGTACAAGTATATATCCAAGTTTTAATGAAAACTAACATCTAAACATGTAATCAGAACATGAAGCATAGAAATCAAAACATAAGGTGCAAATGTTTAAATAAAACTCATATGATCATTATATAAATGAGCATGCATTAGAACTAGGACATACACATTAGTTAAACTAAAGTGAGAATACAAAATATGGGTCCATATAAACATGGGTGTCTCAAGTACTAATCATGCATGTCATAGGACTAATAAATATGACATATGGCATAATGAACATTAAAACAAGACATGCTATAAATGAATGATTTAAAAGCATGCAAACATAATGGGAGTTAGAGATTGTTACCAAAACCGAAAAGGCACATCTCCATATCTCCAAACCAAAGTGGTCCTCCCACCAAACTCTTCTTGAAAGTGATGCATTCAAATTATCCTCTTTGAGCTCGGAACGCATCCACCTCAAGGCACCATCGCTCTCACGTCATGTGAGACCCCACACCTACATCAAATACAATAGGGGTGGTCTTTAGTACTCACACTCTTTTGGGTCCATGGGGGTTAGCTCCTTTTCTAATCCAAACGAATTTAGTTGCTAAATTTGAATCATGTAACTTATCATAGCAAAATTTAGCAAGGTGGCCCTTACGTCCACAATGTGTACAAGTGTACACATGAGCATACATCGTATTATGGGAGTGAACGTGGGAAGCATGCGTATGTCGTGATTTGTGTGCATGCATAGAAGGAACTTGTTTCTTTTGAAACATAGATTCGAAACGTGTGTGATTCAAAGCATAATGGCTCAAAGTGGAGCCCAAATAATCCACACTCTTCTTTAACAAATAAATATCATTGTCAATCCTAGAAGAAGAGGTGCATGCAATAGGTGAGCTAGATGAAGAAGCTATACTAGCATGACAAACATGTGTGTCTAAATCATTTTTCAAAGATTTTTTTCATTTAAGCAAACTTCTAAATCTTTTGAAATCAAATCAATCTTGTTTTTCAAAGAAACATTTTCTTTTACAACAAAGTCAAGTTTTGAAGACAAAGCTTCATTTTTCTTCAAAGCCTCATTGCAATTATTTTTATTTTTCAAAATCTTGTTTTCATTTAAAACAAGTTCAAGTTGGGTTTTCAAAGAGTCACACTCATTTGAAATCTTAACGTTCTCTTGTAAAGCCAATTCAAGTTTTGAAAATAAATCCTTATTTTCTTTTGTTAACTTACAAGTTTTCTTTTTTAAAACTTTATATTTTTCAAGGAGGTTCTCACAAACAATAGATAACTCTTCATTTAATGCATCGGCATCCATACTATCAAGATCATCAAATGAAGAGCTAGCACTATCTAGCTGAGTGTCCGAAAGTACCTCAAGGGAGTCATTCCCTTAGACTATGTAGCATCGTTATTCGGATTCATCCTCACTAGATTCCTTCTCCATTTGGATTGGCAATTGAAGCTCGGAGGAGGTCAACGTGTTCCACACTGCAAAGGCAGAATCATAGTTAGAAACCAATATAAGATATTCTTTGTTTAGCGTGCTTCTAAGTGCCTCAAGGGCTTGTGCATTGGCCTCTATATGCTTGCTATTATCAAGATAGAATTTCTTGGTAGCGGTAAGGAAAACATGCAAGCCTAGAGCTTTCAAGTACATGAACATCCTAAATTTCCACATGTCAATGTTGGAAACATCAAACATAGGAGGTGTCAAGCAATCCATGAGTTTGTGTAAACAATATACGTGTGCAAATGCAAATGATAATTAGCACAACCAAGATCACACTCCTAGGTAGTTAAACCTAATATCAGGAGCATAGGCTCTGATACCAATTGTAAGTACACCTAGAGGGGGGTGAATAGCTGTACGGCTAATCTAATGAACAAAATGCGAAAATTAAAAAACTAAATTACAACACACTTAGTGTAACCAACGAATGTAGCTAAATTCTTGGTGAAGGGCTCTGGACTAACTCCTCTTGATTCCTCTGAATAAGAGTTCAGGTGCTATATGAAGCTCTAGTGGTTAATCACAAGTGAGGCACACACAAACAATCTAAGCATATAATATATGAATGAGCAATATGAAATGATGCAAGGTACAAAGTAATAAAGAGAGTTTAGAAAAAGTGGATCAATCACTAACACGGATATATTTTGAGGTTCGAGCACACAGCTCTACGTCCTCGCCTTCTCACAGAAGGATTTTCACTAACTTATTCACACAGGACTCCCACATAGGGAACTTCCACTGAGGATTTGGGGCAATACAATAACCGGGAGTACACAACTCCTCTCTCAACCAAATACAACCTCTCACTAGAGGGAATGCACAACCAACACAAAAACCACCTCACACAAGAGGGGTAGGCACTTAGCCAATACAAATCAATCACCTCACACTTGAGGGACTCTAACACAAACTCTACCTCTCACTAGAGGGAGCTAAACACAATCTCCACCTCTCACTAGAGGGAGCCAACCACAACTTCCACAATCACCTCACAATAGAGAGATACCAAATCAATCTTCTCTAACTAGAGGGATATCATAATGAAGGAAGTTTACAACTTGGTGATCAAAAGACTACAAACCAATCTCTTTTTCACTAAACAAAGGTCCTAATAGATAGGTAGATATGATAATCTCAAGTGAGAAAATAAAGTGTTTGAAAATGAAAACAACAAAGAAAAATACTTGGGAAAATCACAAGATAGATAGTGAAATAGAGATCACAAACTAATTCCCAAATACTCTCTTTTTCTTTGAATTTTCTAACACTTTAAAACAAATAAAGATGGAACTTTGAACCCAAAAACTCTTTTGAAAAACTAGGAATTAAACACTTGAGAAGGTGAAAATTTGCTCTTCAAAAACTTGGTGAAAACTGGCCAAAGATTGGGGTATATAAAGGCCCCAACCAAATCTGCCCGTTGGCTGGCAGAAAGGTCAAAATTGACCTTCCGGTCGACCGGCCAATGGTCAAAAATTTGACCGTTGAGCCTGTCAGTTGACCGCCCGGTCGACCGCACCCAGAACCAGAGAGCAACGACTCTTTGGCCGGTCGACCGCCCGGTCGACCGGGACAACCCGAGAGTGGGTTGCCTTCAGTCGGTCGACCGCTCGGTCGACCGGCCCAAGGGGCTGGCCTGTGTGCACGTCCTTGTGCACGTCGGTCGACCGGTCCGGTCGACCGACTCTGGGTCCGGTCGACCGGTCCGGTCGACCGCCAGAGCCTGATAGGGCTGATTATAGGATTAAAAACTTGGGTTTTTAATTATCAAATAAATACTATAAAATCTCTAAAAATCCACAAAAATAGTTTCAATATAATCTTTGATATACAAACATGTTTGAGTAAACAAACCATGTTACAAATATTTTTGAACTATTTTTGTGACTTACAAATTTTGCCGAAAACCAAAATCCGTATTTTCCAAAATTTGGATTTTTGAATTGAAAAATCGTTTTGTCCAAAACTCATCTAAATACAAAAACATGATACTTAAACAACTTGAAGCATGTTGTATATGGATATAATCCATTATACATGAAAGATACATATATCAATGTTTTTGACTTAAAATCTAAAAATACGTTTTGTTAAAATACCAAAACACCAAACTCATGAAATAGACTATCAAACTAAGTTTGTTTAAATAGTTGAAGCATAGATGTATATAGAACAAATCTAATATACATTAAACCATGTAAACTTGTTTTGATTCTATCTATTCATGAAAACCAATAAACATGAAACGTGTGTGTGTGTTGTGAACTTGAGCATACCACACTATCTAATTTTTAACAATGGATCTAAACTATAAACTAAACATTGTACCGAAGTCTTCATGTAGAGCGCCATCTCCAAGTCCACTTGATCCAAACGTGATCCACCAAGCTTGACTCCAGCGAGTGCTAGATATGAACTTTGACGCTCAGGCTCTTGAATCACCATGTGAAAGCTCCAAAATACCTTTTTTAAAGCTAATCACCTACTAATATCTTGGTTAAGTATCTGAAACTAAACATCACAAGATTATTAGTAAACTATAACTACATGAGTGAATCATCATCAAAACTAGAGTGGAAGGCCTCTGGGCCAACAATCATGATAACAAGACCTTTGGAGTTAATTCACATGGATTTGTTTGGTCCAACAAAAATGAAAAGTTTAAGTGAAAAATCATTTTATTTTTGTTTTGGTTGATGATTTTTCTCGTTTTATATGAGTTTTCTTTTTAGAACACAAAGATCAAGCCTTTTCATAATTTCAAGTGTTTAGAAAAAGAGTTGAAAAGAAAAAAATTTTAATTTTACGCATAAGAAGTGATAGAGGTGGTGAATTCATTAACCATTTCTTTATCTCTTATTGCGTAGAAAATGAAATCAAATATAAACTATCATGTCATAGAACTTCACAACAAAATGGAGTCGTTGAAAGAAAGAATCATACTCTTCAAGAAATGGTTAGGACAATGATAAATTAATACGAACTCCCTCAATACTTATGGGCCGAGACCGTAAACACATTATGTTACATCTCAAATAGGATTTATTTTTGTAAAAATACTTCTAAAACTTCATTTGAAATCTACTATTTGAGAAAATTTAATGTTTCTTATTTTAAAATTTTTGGTTGTAAATGCTTTGTTTTATACACTAAAGATAATTTAAGAAAATTTGATGCCAAATCTTATGAAGCCATATTTGTTGGGTATTCAAATACTAGTAAGGCCTATAGAATCTTTAATAGATCTACTTTGACAATTGAATAATTTATACATGTTAAGTTTGAGGAATCTAATACTTTTGTGAAGAATGCTGTAGAGATTGATTCCTTAGGTGAAGACATGGAGACGATAACCTTGAAGGACTCACGTATAAAAGAAGAAAAGGCAAAAATTGATGAACAATGTGAAGTTCAAGAGGTTGAAGTGGTGCCAACACAATCACTTCCAAAGGATTAGAGATTTGCTTCAAATCATCTCAAGGACCTCATCATAGGTGATGCATTCAAAGGGGTAACTACTCGATCCAAACTCCATGATTTATGTGGCCATTTTGCTTTTATTTCATATGTTGAGCCCAAAAACATCCTCAAAGCTGAGACCGATTCATATTGGTTGCTTGCTATGTAAGAAGAGCTCAATCAATTTGAGCGCAACCAAGTTTGGCATTTTATTCTTGGACCCTATGATAGACCAATATTGATACTAAATGGATTTTTAAAAATAAGTTGGATGAGTCAGGTAATATTATTAGAAATAAAGTTAGGTTAGTGGCCCAAGGTTATGTAAATCACCTAGAGGGGGGTGAATAGGTGACGTGCTAATCTAATGATCAATTAATGCGGAATTAAAACTTATTAAACTAAACACCACGTATAACATAAGAGTGTAGCCGGATTCCCCGTGAAGGGCTCTGGACTAACTCTTCAAGATTCCTCTAAATAAGAGTTGAGATGCCGCGTTGGCTCTTTTGGTTGAATACAAGTGTTAGCAAACAATCCCCAAGCATATAACAATTAAGCACACAATATATCAAGCATATAAATATAAAGACAATATGAGCATGCAAGATATAAAGACAAGTAAGAGATAGAGAAAGAGAGCAATCGCAAACACGAGAGATTTGTTTCCAAATTCGAGCACACTTGCTCTACGTCCCCGCCTTCAACACTATGAAGGATTTTCACTAAAATCGATCTCACCGGATTACTTTGTACCGCAACACCTATAAGCACTTTGGACTCTCTAGTCCCTTCACTCGTTCCCGTAAGAACACACCGCAAGCCCACTAGCTCACCGAGGCCACACCTCAAATAAAGAGTTCACACATGAATTCGAAACACCGCGAACCCGCAAGTCCGCCTCCTCAAAGAACAAGATGAAGTCTTTGATGATCACAACACTTTGATCACCTAAAAATAATCTCACAATAACACTCCTATAGGATGAATATATCAATGGATAGCTCAAGTGTTTGTGAGAAAAATAAGGATGGAATGTGGGGTGAAAAACTCAAAGAAATCACTTTGAAAACTCTTGATAAACTCTCCTTTTAATTGGAAAGATTTGCTCTCAAATAAGTGGAGAAAAACACCTAATAGGTTCGGAAAAACTAGCTCAAAACTTCTCCAAAAATCTTTTATAAAACAGCCCCAAAAGCCCTCTTTTTATAGGGCAAGAAAAACTAGCCGTTGGGGCATTTTTTTCAGCCCTGGCGGTTGACGGTCGACCGGCCTGGTCGATCGCCAACGGTCGACCGGCCCGATCGACGCTGCCTGGAACAGAGAGCAGAGCTCTCTGCCGGTCGATCGGCCTGGTCGACCGGGGCTTTCCAGAGAGCAGAAGCTCTCTGGCGGTCGACCGGGTCAGTCGACCAGCCCTCCAGCAGACTTGGCGTGCAAATTCTGTGCACGTCGGTCGACCGTCCCGGTCGATCGGTCCGGTCGACCGGCAGAAGCCAGACAGGACATTTTTGGGAAAAGAAAACTTGGTATTTTGACACAAATAAAATCCCATAAAATCACCAAAAATCTACAAAAATAGTTTCAATATTATACTTGGATAAACAAACATGTTTGAGCAAAATTAAGACATGTTACAAACAATTTGAACTATTTTTGTAACTTAAAAATTTTAGCTAAAAACAAAAACTGTATTTTTCCAAAATTGGTTTTTTCAAAACTTCTCCAAATACAAAAACAAGATATTTTAAACTCTTTTAAAGCATAGAGTGTATGGATATGATCCACTATGCATACATGGTGAAATATCTATGTTTTTGACATTATGCACTAAAAACGGTTTTGGTTAAAACATATATACTATGAATACCAAAAACCAAAACGGTATTTTTCAAAAAAAAATTCTTTTGTATTTTTCCAAAGTAAAAATTCTTTTATGAAAACTCATCTAAATCAAGAGTGTGTGTGTAAGATATACTTGAGCAATCCACTAACTATTCTATCCTTTACATTTTATCTAAAATAAAATCTTAATAAAACAAACCTAGACTCAAGTCTTGATCTTAAAGGTCTTCATTTGAAGTCTTCACATCTTCTTGACTTGGTCCAAACTCGATCCAAAGAGCTAGACTCCTCTTGAGTACTTGATGTGGTCTTGATGCACAAGTTCTTGAATCAAACCGTGTTAGCTTCAAAACTTGATTTTAAATCTTTTGTTGAAGCTAAACACCAACTAAGATCTTGATCACAAATCTGAGACTAAATAAACACAAAATCATTAGTACTATAACTACATGAGTTAACCATCATGAAAACTAGAGTGATGGGCCTTTGGACCAACAGGTTACGCATAAATCGAAGGTATTGATTTTGAGAAAACCTTTGCACCCATAGCACAAATTGAAACCATATGGATGACACTTGCCTTTGCTTCTTTTAAAGATTTCAAAGTTTTTCACATGGATGTAAAAGTGTGTTTTTAAATGGTTTTATAGAAGAGGAAGTGGATGTTAATCAACCCCCGGATTTGTTGATCCTACACATCCGAATTTTATTTTCAAACTTGACAAAGCTTTATATGGTTTAAAACAAGCTCCAAGAGCTTGGTATAAAAAGCTCTCAACTTTTTTAATTTCAAATAATTTTGTTAAAGGTAAAGTTGATACCACCTTGTTTACAAAGCATGTAGATAGTTATATCCTAATTGTTCAAATTTATGTTGATATTATTTTTGGATTCACTAATGAAAAACTTTGTAAAGAATTTGAATCATGCATGAAGAATGAGTTTGAGATGTCTATAATGGGTGAGCTAAACTACTTCCTTGTACTCCAAATAAGTAAAGGAGTGATGGAATTTTCATCAATCAAACCAAGTACACAAGATAACTCATCAAGAAATTTAGACTTGAAGATACAAAACTAAGAAAGACTCCTATGGCCACTACTACAAAACTTGATAAGGACGAACAAGGTATAAATGTAGACATTAAACATTATAAAAGTATGATTGATAGTTTACTTTATTTAACGGCTAGTAGGCCGGATATTATGTTTAGTGTTTGTTTATGTGCTAGATTTCAATTTTATCGTAAAGAGACTGACTTAATTGCGGTAAAACACATTATTAGATATCTTAAGGGCACTATTGGAATGGGCTGGTGGTATCCGAAAATCGGACAATTTTTAATGACGAGTTATAAGGATGCCGGCTATGCCAGTTGTAGAGTGAATAGGAAGAGCACTAGTGGTACTTGTCAATTTCTAAAAAATTGTCTTGCTTTGTGGTCTTTCAAGAAACAAAATTTCGTAACCCTCTCAATCGCCGAGACGGAGTATGTTACGGGCGGGGCTTGTTGTGTACAAGTCCTTTGGATAAAACATACTCTCATTAACTATAATTTGCATTATGACTATATTAAAATATTTTGTGATAATACAAGTACCATTCATATGACTAAAAACGTAAATCAACATAGAAAGACCAAGCATATAGATATTTGATATCACTTTCTTAGAGATCACTATGAGAAAAATGATTTTGAAATTGATTATGTTTCCACCGATTTTCAATTTACGGACATTTTTACTAAACCACTAGATTATAGTAGATTTTCATTTATTTGTGGTGAGCTAAATGTTTGTATTATGGATTTATAAGTTGTGAAATTGTTTCATGTATTTTCTTTCCTTTATATATATATTTTCCAAATTAATATCTCTTTTATGTTGATTTCTTTTCCCTTTTTGATGCATGATAAAAAAGGGGAGAGATATTTGAGTTATTAAGTTATTAAGTTTATTGTTTTGGTATTTTATGAACTTCAAGTATATCCATTTTTATACTTATATGCAATACCACGATTCATTATTTTTATTCATTGCATATCGTTTTTGGAGGAAGGAGGATTGGATGGATGGTAGGCTATATATGCATATTATTCTAAATTAGCATCATCTTTATATATGCATATAAGTGTGACTTGCTTATATTGTCAAATACATTTAAAGACATAATATTTTCTTATACTTGATAGATAGCATACTTGGAATGGGAGCTTTTCCAAGCACTTTCCTATCTTTTATTTTAAATAGCTCATATATTTTGTCATCATCAAAAAGGGAAAGATTGTTGGCCCAAAGTTACAATCACCCAGTTTTATGAATTTGATGATAATAAGACAGTGGTTATTTAGTACTAATCAAGTTCAAGTGTTTAAGTATATTTCAGGGTTCTAAGGATTAAATGAGTTTTCTTCCTCTAAAGGAAGGTGTTGAAGACTCAAAAAAATTTAAATACGGGATTAAAGCTCAAAACACTCAAACATCGCTAAAAGAGAAGCCCGGTTGAAGATCTTATAGTCACCTAGAGCCTTGTAAGATATTAGTTTATTAAAGTGTAGAATATAGTTGTGATGCTCAAGAAGTTACACACAATAAATACACGATTTTGAAAAATACAAGTTTTGATAGTATTGGTATTTGCATGTTTGATTTTGATACATATCTCATAATTTTTTCAAAATTTTATAACAAATTTAGAACATGTATTTCATCATCTATACATTTCTATATTACCTATAAACCGATGCAAAATATTTTGAAAAAAATATTTGAAACTCAAAAAAATTATCTAGAAAACTGTTTCAGACGAAGGCGATGGACCGGACGGTCGACCGGTGCCCATTTCATGCCAAAATGGTTAACCGCCCGGTCGACCGGGCCTTTGGCCAAGGGGCGTGAACTTTTTTGCACGTTGTCGATCGACCGACCGGTCGACCGATAACCTATGCAGTCGACTGATCGGTCGACCGACTAAGAGACCCTAACTATCAGTTAGGGTCGACCGACTGGGCTGGTCGATCGGCCTTTTATTTTTTGCTTTGAACTAAAGGGTGGTCGATCGGGCTGGTCGACCACAGCCAATGACTCTTTTCTAAATGAGCTGGCGGTCGACGGCCGGTCGACCGGTTAGCCTACCAGTTGGCTATAACGGCTAGTTTTTAATTTTATTTTGTTTTTAGTGAATTCCAATGGGCATTTTTTGTTTCCAAGTGTATAAACACACCCCAAATGACCTGGTATAATTAACAAATGATATTTATTCATTATTTATATATATGGGTCATTGGTCAAGTTTTAACGTCTGTTTCAAAAGAGAAAAGTTTTTCTACCTTCCAATCTTCAAGTTTCTTCTTTCAAAAGCTATTATTAGTTGGTTTTAAAGCTCTTTTATTCTTTATAACTGAATTTCATCTTTTACTTAACTTCTTGAACTATACTTCATATTCTACTCTATAGAAAGTTATAAGAGAGAGTGTTTGTGATCTTGTTGGGTCACAAAGAGTTTTGTAAGCTCAATTGGCTTTGTGCTACCTTTTGTGCAGAGGGTTGAGTTGGTGGAGTTGTGTACTCTGGTCTTGCGTAGACCAAGTTGTAATTCTTTTATTTAAGGTCCTTTGTGGAAGATCCCTTAGAAGATAGTGAAATCTTTCATAGTAGTGAAGACGGGGTCGTAGAGTGGTGGCTCGAACCTCGGAACAATTCCTTTGTGTTTGTGATTACTTGTGTCTTGCTCTCTATTGCTTTTCATTATTCATACTTGTGTAATTGTTCATCTTGCCTTCTATAATTGCTTTCATTCTATCATTCTCATTATCGGTCCATACTCATCTCAATAAGGAGGCAATTGAGCATCTCAACTCATTATGTAGAGGAATCAAAGAGGAGAAATTCTGGAGTCCTACACGGGGAATTCAACTTCAATTCTTATTTTGATTGACCGTTTGCATAATTCATCATAAGTGATTTTAAAATAGCATTTGATTAGCAAAACACCTATTCACCCCCCTCTAGGTGTATTTCAAAGAGTGAGGGGCTGGCGAGGGAGAAGGGAGGAGGGGGAGGCCGGGGAGGGGGAGGGCGTACAGGGGGACGTCAGAGGGGAGGGGGAGGAGGGCAGGGGAGGGGAAAGGCCGGGGACACGGAGGGGGAGGGGAGCACCGGGGAGGTCCCGGGGAAGGGAGAAGGCCGAGGAGGCAGAGGTGGAGGGGGAGCGGAGGTCACCAGGGAAGGAGGAAGTAGATGGAGGAAAGAGGAAGCAGGGAGAAGAAATGGATATTTTGGACAGTTTATCATGAGGGAAATGGACAAAAAAAATAATGGCACACTTATAAATTTTCTGGGGAGGCCTTTCTCACTTTTGGGGGTGGCAATATCCGTTCCCTTCATGGAGGTTAATGGGGCTAGGCCAATTACAAAAGTACCCTCATCCTCATCTGCTCTGTCATCACCTCGTTCTCTGACTCCAATCGGCACCACGCCCCCAGCTTCCTCAGGGAGGGTTAAGGGTCCACAGATTAAGGACGCGGTGGAAGTGAAGGATGGTGGGTGTTGGGTTTGTTTGCTGTGAAGATTCTTTGTTTTCGGGTGGTGGTGGTGACGATGGAGGTATTGTGAGTTGATGGTGGCAGAAGAGATGGAAAGCTTCAGCTGGAGACAAAAAAGAAGTGGATATAAAAAAAGAGAAAATAAGAAGACAAAAGGAATAAGTAGAAAATAAGAAAAGAGAGGAGGGGGAAAACGTTCAACATACATCACATGCAAGTCATGTATTGTACGATTTTAACGATCAAGAAACAAAAGATAGTAATGTGTACCTACTAAATAGTTTAGGATAGTAAGTTGCACTTAAATATAGTCTAGGTGTATCACCCTCATAGTTTAGGGTTATTTTGTATTTTTCTTTCTATTATGATTTATGAATGTTGGCCATCTCCAACCCATTACCTCAAAATAGAGTTAGTTTTTCATCAAAATGGAGTTAATGTCACACCAAATTCCCTCTTCAACTCCAATCTATTGCACTAAATGTTACTCTAAAAAGATATTCCTTTTATATTCCTTTATCAATTCTCAGCAATTAATCTATTTCACCAAATAATATTAAACCATCTAAAAAAATTAAATAAAAAATTCCCTGCACTATCGCTACAGTATTGCACCAAATATGGCGCAGCACTATAGCAAACTTCAAAATGGAGTTAGCATTTGGCATCGGGTTGAAACACAAATTTGATGTCAAAATGGAGTTTTTGACGCTGGGTTGGAGATGCCCTAATTGAGAAAATTACACTGGATTTCTTAAGATTTAAATTAGATTTAAATAAATTATAATTTACAACTACCTCAAAAAGAACCCCTTGCTCTATCACCGAATTTTTGCCCCCCTCCCTCTTGCTCTATCACCTAATTTAGTTAGGACTTTCAAATTATGAAAACTTCTCTTTAAATGTTTCTTTCTATCGTCCTAATATAATTGGAACTCTCAAAATATATAAATATAATTAAAATTCTCAAAATATAGAATCTCTCTCTCTTTCTCTCTCTCTCTCTCTCACATTCTTTTTATAATTTGATAATTGGAACTCCCAACTTACGTAAACTCACTCTAATTTTTTTTCTTTTTCGGAATTAAAGCTCTCGAATTGTAGAAACTCTTCCTCCTCCTTTTTTTGTCCAAATATAATCATATTTTTCTTTTTTTAATTGATGGCCTTTCTTTTTTTTTTTTTTTAAATTCTTCTATGTACTTTTTCTGTGAATATTTTTCCTTATTCGTCTCTGCTCATTTTTAAAAATATTTTATTGACATTTTTCTTGAAATTCTATATTTCTTACTTTATAAATTTTTTTATTTTTTCTTCTTGATTATTCTGTTTTTAGTTTTCTATATATTTTTGTTCCTATTCTTGTTTTTAATTTCTTTTTTTTACAAAGAAAAAGAAGCAAGAAAGTAGATATATTCAGCGTCGAGCACATATTACTATGCTATTGGCTATCATGTTCCCAAAATATTCGATATTACTTTTCATTGTTTTTTCTCTTGAGTTTATAATTGTATTGTTTGATAGTTTATAGATTTGCCGAAGGTGAGATGGGTCATGCTTGATTCATATTCTAACACAGAGAAAAAAGATTATGGACAAGAGATAAATAACTCAAGTTGGTTTTATTTTGGAACAATATTTATTTCATATATATTATAATTTTTTGCCAGTTATAATTCTAACATATTTTATATTATTTTCTATATGATTCATATACAAGTTTATACCTCGTCCCAATTTTCTACAAATAAAAGATACAAAAAATATTATCCCAAACAAAAAAATTTAGAAAGGACACATGACACTACATTTAATTTGTTTATTCATTTTTCCAATCATTCTTTTCTTTTCACATAGAAATTTTTCTCCTTTTTTCAATTCTTTATTTACCATATTTCTTCTACTATTTTTCCAAGTATTTTTTTTATCATTATTCTATTTTACTTACTCTTATATTTATTTATAATTTTTTAATTTTTTGTCATCTTTTCTTTTCTTTACTTCTGAGAGCCAACATCCTTTACTTTTCGATGGTTGAAGAAGGGGGAGGTATGAGGGGGATAGGAAGAGGGAAGAGGAGGTGGTGTAAAAGTAAACGCCCAAACATCTCTGAACAAAAAATGGCTAACTTCCTTACATTCGGGTTCGCTAAACTCGGACTTTAAAAACGATCAGCTCGCGGCGGCCAGCGCAACGCAGGCGAGACGAAATCGCCCAGCACCCAGTGACGCCAATGTGACATGTTAGAAGTCAATTTGGTAATTATTTTTTGAAGATGTCTTTTCTTGAATTTTTTTTTTTTAAAGAGGATTTTTTTTTTCAAAGTCACCCTTTATAAAACTATCTAAGCATGATTTTCTCTACTTTGTTATAGTTATTTTGTTTTTCTTATTTTTCATATTGTTTATATTATTTCTTTTTCCCATTTTTTATTTTTCTATTTTTTTTGTTTTGAAGGTTCTTTTCTTGTTATTATTTTTTTGTTTCTTTCTAGTTTTTCTTATTTACTTTTTCATAGATCTTTTTTTTCCTTTTTTTTCAATTTTTTCTTTCATTATTTTTTGGGTACCTCTTTTTAATTCTTTCTTGTCTTTTTGTAGATTGGTATCTTTTACTTTATCATTATTTTTTTTTGTTTCTATATTTTTTAAATATTTTTGAGTTTTTTTATTTTCTTCATAATTTTTTATTTTCCCTATTTTTTCTTGATTATTTATTTTTCATTACCTCAGAATTTTTCAATTCTGATTCTTTTCTTTTTTTAATTTGTTATACAAATTCTTTTTAAAAAGTTATTATTACTTTTTCTCTTTAATGAAAATAAATAAATATTTCTATTTTTTGTTACTTTTTTGAATAGATCAACGTTACAATATTTCACCCACATTAGTAGAAAACATATATACAAATTAGGAATAATTCTAATTTAAAAAACTCCATGTGCCCTTGAAGTGCACTTTTATGAGGTACTCTTAAAACAAATATATTTTAATATGAATAATACATTTTTAAACATTAAAAATTTTCCTAATGCTCAATGTATCTTTCACTAACAAGAATGTTGGATATAAAAATGGGGCATTCTTTACCACCCCGTCGAACTGTAATTAGGAAAAAAAAACTCAGCTTCATAATTTTGTTTGCTTCAGCCACCTCTTTTTTTAAAGTAAGAATGTGCGACCACGTGTCAAGCGCTGAAGCGCTCATCAACAATAAAAGACGAAAATGTCCTTAAGTAATCGCTTAAAAAAAAGGGCCGCTTCGAAAATGCTCTATTTCTGAGACCGCGACTATGATTGCAATCTTCATAAAATGATTACAGTATAGAGGATTGTGACTATGATCGCATTCCTCACAAAATATCTTATTTCTAAAGATTGCGACTATGATCACAGTCCTCACAAAATGATCTCAGCTCTACTTCTGAGGATTGCGATCATGATCGTCATCCTCATAAAATGCACTATTTATAAGGATTGTGATCATGATCGCAGTCCTCACAAAAATGTCATGTTTTTGAGTTTTTATATGATTGCAATCATTATCACAGTCCTCTTTATTAGGATTAGGACTGCGACCATGATCGCAGTATTCATAAAATTGTCCTATATTTGAGTCTTATGAGGACTGCGACCATGATCGCAATCCTAATTATCATAGACCTCACAAAATGCCTTATTTTTAAGATTTTGTGAGGACTGCAATCATATTGCAGTCCTCTTCATATTGCAGTCCTCACAAATACCCTATTTCTGAGTCAATCCTCATATAACTCATCGCGAGCATGAACAAAATAAGATCTGTAAAAGGTCGATTCAAAAAAATTCCCAAGGGCTCCACCCTGGACCTCGGAAGGGGGCTCTCTGCCCTCTTCCCACCCCTACGGTGACCTGACTGTACAGGTCGACTAGCGAATTACTCTGTGTAGGGGTTAAGGTTGAGGGGAGAAACAACGCCAGGCGCAATTAGAAAGGGTAAAATAAAAAATGTAAAAAATGTAAAAAATATAAACAAGTGGTGGTTGGGAGGAATCAGTTTTTGCTAACATGGATGAGGCGAATCAAATTATGACGGTAAGTTTTTCTTTAAGTAAAGTAGATGACTGTCACGAAATATTCCCATAAAAATTCTTTAAATATATTAAAATTTCCACAAGACAGTAAATAACATTATTATCATTATATACGATGTCTCATGTCGCTCGTCATGCTCATTTACATGCCCAAAACTCGAGCGATTCTCACGAAAAAACCCTAAATTCGCTGTCTGAAAGAAAGATATGCCGCTTTTTGCTTCTCTCTTCTCTGAAATCATCACCACCGCCACCATCCTCAACTCACAATGTCATCATCGATGGCGATCCGAGGAGAAAGAGGGTAACAAGCAGAAGGATCATTGGCGGTATATGGCGATCAACTTCTTTCGATTCGAGCCGACTGATGTCAAGATCTTGGATCAGCATCTTCGGAACAGATTGATGTCGAGCTCGTCTGCAACTATTTCCCCATGTCTCATACAGGAGTTCTATGTCTTTTCAACGGAGCCGTGGAATCTACAATGTAAGCTAGTTTAAAGATTTGATTTTTTTTTTTTTTTTTCCTTTGAAAGGATAAAAATATGATCTGTTTGGTTTATTTTATAAAAGTTTGATCTTTTTGGTCTACATTTCATAAAAAAACTGTTAACTTTTTGGTTTATTTCTTATCTGTTCGGTTTGTTGTATGGTTTACAGGTGACTTTCATTTCGGTACCACAATGAGGAGAAAGCCATGCACTTTTTTACCCCGAGACACCCGACCAGCTCAAGATCTCGAAGGGCTGGGTGTGGGCTTTGGCAGGGCAATGACAGAGATAACCGTGTCCTGGATGGTTCTCGACTCATGGGGCACAAGGCTCAGCTGACCTATATGATCTTGGAGGGGGAGGACAATGAGAAGAAGATCAAGGCGGATTGGATTATGCACGAGTTCCTTCTCACTCTCCGAACAATAATACTGAGAAGTTTGATGGCATGGTGCTCTGTAGAATCTACAAGAAGTGGGGTAACAACTCCTGCAGGCATGGAGAAGAGAGGAAGCAAAGCGGAGGTTGGCAATGATAAAGCGGGCCGAGGAACATGACTGCTTGATGGCTGATCATAATAACAAGGCAGGCACATGTAAGACCATCTACTCTGTAGAGTCATCACCCCAACATGCGCCATTGTTGTCTGCATCATCATCATCATCATCATCGTTATTGTTGTCCGAGATCACTCAGTTTGTGTCGAGGGACGAACCAGAATGCCTCGGTACTCTGTTGGCATCTACAAATGTGGCCGCCTCTGCTGTTGCTGCCGTTGGGGAACAAGGAGATAAAGAAGGCTTGAAAAGGAGGGTGATAGGCAGGCTGCCGGAGGAATATAAGGCAGTGACGGGGCGCTCTTTGGTGGTAGATCCTGATGTTGTGAATCCAAGCAACAGACAACATCAACACCAGAAATAGTCACTAATCACACAAACAAGCAAACAAAAAAGAAAAGAAAAAGAGAACATAAGATTTAACGAGGTTCGACAATTTGTCTACGTCCTCAGAATAAGGAGAGAGAGCTCTTATTAAATCAATCAATTACAAGTTACAAATATTGGGGACAACACCCCTCTATATATAGCCAAAGAAATCACGAAGAAAAGGAAACCAAAAACACTAAATTCGGATTTCAGAATTAGATTTGGAAACAGGTCGTGCATCCGCATTAGTCGATTAGAGAATATCCTAGTCGACTAATTACTGCTATTAGTCGACTAGGTATTTGGCCTAGTCGACTAGTCTATAGTGAAACAGATTTGTCAACTCTCTATTTGTATCATTAGTCGACTAGGCCAAATATGTAATCGACTAGATTGTGTTCTTCCTGTGCAATCCACCATTATTACGACTGATACGCTCTGGTATATGAATCATTGATTGCATCGATTTTTGGCTAAACTTTAACAGAGTTTAAAAAACTCTATCAATAAGATTTTACTCTCCCCCCATAATTCTCCACCTAGGTGAAGATTTCTCAAATCTGAGCCGAACACAACATAGCATCATGTCGACTCCAATTGGCTGCACCATTGTGGTTGCTACGTACCCATGCCCAACGGCATCAAGCTACACGTTCGTCCAAACGAGCTCCACTAAGCTCACACCACTGGAAGGATATGGAGTATCTCTTTGCAATGTGCAAACTTCACTTCTAGAACAACCTTAGTAAGCATATCAGCGGGATTCTCCTTCGTGTGAATTTTCTGTAACTCGATGTCACCTTCATCAAGAATCTCCCAAACAAAGTGGAACCTGATATCAATGTGCTTCATCCTTACATGATATACCTGATTCTTTGCCAAATAGATAGCACTCGTACTATCACAATTGATTTTCAACAGATCCCGATCAATCCTCAAGTCGTCAAGCAACTTTTGAAGCCAAATTACCTTCTTCATAGCTTCTTCATGGCCATATACTTGGTCTCCGTAGTAGCCAATGCCATAATAGATTGTAGAGTAGATTTCCAGCCGACCGGTGCTTGAGACAATGTAAACACATATCTTGTTGTGGACCGGCATTTGTCGAGGTCTCCTGTGTAGTCGGAATCAACATATCTGATATACTCCTGCTTATTAGTAACATCCTTCTTGAATACCAAACTAATGTCTATGGTACCTTTAATGCACCGTAGAATCTACTTCACTGCCTCCCAATGATCCCTACAGAGATCGTGCATATATTTGCTGACCATTGAGACAGCTTGTGACAAATCGGGCCTTATTCACACCAATGCATATATTAAATTACCAACTGCGCTAACATAGAGTACGTGAGTCATGTACTCACGCTCTGCATAGCAGGAGACATAGTAACTTTTAATTTAAAATGAGGAGCCAATGGTGTACTTACAGATTTTGTTTCATCATTGATGTTGTACTTCTGAAGTACCTTCTTCAAATATCCCTTCTCTATCAAGCTAACTTTGCCACTCTTCCAGTGTCACTCAATCTCCATGCCTAGTACCTTCTTTACTTCTCTCAAATCTTTCATCACGAATTTAGAAGACAAGTCTTTCTTTAATTAATCAATAGCAGATCTGCTTTTAGAAGCAATGGGCATATCATTCACATACAAGAGTAGATAGATGTACTCTCCTTTAGATAGCTTATTGTAATACATACATGAGTCATAATGGCTTTGTTGAACCTCTTTCCTCTTATGATACTGTCAAAACACTTATACCACTGTCGTGGTGATTGCTTTAATCCATACAATAATTTCTTCAGTTTGTATACCATATTATCTTTTCCTGTAGTTTTGAACCTCATCAGCTGAGACATGTAATCTCCTCTTCAAGATCGCCATGGAGAAAGGCTATCTTCACATCTAGCTGGTCAAGTTCCAACTCGTATTGTGCTACAAGTGCCAACAAGATCCGAGTAGACGAGTGTTTTACAACATGTAAGAATATCTCATTATAGTCAATGCTTTCTTATTGAGCGTAACCTTTAGCTACCAATCTGGCTTCGTAGCGTACAATATTACCATGAAGATCCCTTTTTATTTACAAATACCCACTTACAACTAATTACCTTCTTTCCCTTGGGCAAATCTGACAGTTCTCAAGAGTCGTTCTTGTGTAAAGAACTCATCTCTTCTATCATGGCATCCTTTCACATCTTGGACTCCGAACTGATTTCAGCTTCTCTGTAAATAGATGGGATTGCCTCCTCGATGACTAGGAGAGCATAGGCCACGATCATGTTAGTAATGAGCCAACTGGGCTTACGTGAATTTCTTCAGGTTCTTCCAACTGCAATGGATTCTTGGACATTTTCCATAGCCTGTCTTTGATCCTCATCATTATCAGCATCATGTTCGGCTATCTGATCCTCTCCCTGTGTCACCGAGGGTATGACCTCAAATGATACTGATCTTTTTAGAGACTGTGGAGTAGCATCACTCTTCACCTGCTGCAATATCTGTTGGCTGTCTGACTCTCCACTTGCTGAGAGTTTATAGGCTTCACCATTGAAGCCTCATCAAATGTGACGTCTCTGCTCAAGATAAATTTCCTTGTCCTTTAGATCCTAAATTTTGTAACCTTTTACTTCTTTCTTGAATCCTATGAACACACTTTTTCTTGCCTTTGGGTCTAACTTGTCTTCCTTGACATGTCAGTAGGCCAGACACCCAAATACTTGTAGCGAATCATAATCATGAGCAACTTTCTCTGATCAAACCTCTAGAGGAGTTTTACCTCCTATTGCAGACGAAGGCAACCTGTTAACGAGATGGCAAACATACGCCAATGCCTCAGCCCAAAAAGATTTCGATATGCCAGTGTTGGATAAAATGCAACGGATTTTCTCTTGCAAGTTCTTGTTCATCCTTTCAGCCACTCTATTTTGGTGCGGTGCTTTTCTTACTGTGAAGTGTCTTTTTATGCCCTCATTGCTATACAGCTGTAGGAAAGGATCACTTGTATCTCTCCTCCATTGTCTGAACGGAGTACCTTGATCTTCCTTCTCGTATTCTTCTCCATGTTCTTATTTCACACCACAAACAACTCCAGGACTTCTCCTTCTTCATGGTATATACCCAACATCACCTAGAGTAATCATCAATAAAAGACACAAAGTAATGGTTACCTCCAATAGATGTCGCCTTTGTAGGTCCACAGACATCAGTGTGAACATAATCTAGAATCCCCTCGATGCAATGAGTTACGGTGCCAAATCTTACCTTGGTCTTCTTTTTGGTGATGCAATGTTCACAAAATTCTAATTTGCAGGTACTGACACCTTTCAATAAAGCTTACTTTGCAAGAGCTTGCAAAGATTTTTCTCTTATATGTCTGAGTCTCATATGTCAGAGTTTGGTGCAATCATTATTTGAATTTGTAGAAGTCATCACTTGCCTTGTAATAGTACATCCCTTCAAGTAGTAAAGATTATTGCGTCGGACACCCTTCAAAATAACCATCAAGCCTTTAATCATCTTGAGAACTCCATCTCTAATAGACACTTTAAGACCCAATGCTTTCAAGGCACCAACAGAGATAAGATTTCTTTTCAGTTGAGGTACATACCTCACATTCTTCAATTCCCGCACCATCCCATCAAACATCTTGACCAAGTCAGTACCTATCCCTTCCATATGACATAGACGATCATCGTTCATGATAACGGAATAACTATCGAGTTTCTCAAAATTAGAAAACCAATCCCTATTGGGACACACATGATAAGTAACTCCTGTATCAATTATCCACTAGGAATCACCTGAGTAGCCTAAGGTAGGAGTAGTGACTGAGAATGAAAATACAGATGAGTCTAAGTCCGATCCGTCTACCTATGAAGTACTACGCTATTGGGTATTGATCACTTGTGTAAGATTTGCTTCTGTCTTTAACTCCTTTCCCTTATTCTTATCTTTGATCCTTGGACAATCAATCTTCCAGTGCTCTAACTCTTTACAGAAGGCACACTGGTTTCATCTTCAGATCTCTGAACCCTGATATGGGCTTTGATCTCCCGCGAACGCCTTTGTGATTGAAACCCCTGCCTCTTACCACCAACGCCTCTGCCGATGTACTACTGGAAGAAGATTGCTTATCCTTCCTCCTCACTTCATAATTTACAAGAGCAGCCGACACATCATTATAGTGATTGTTTCTCATTAATCAATGTAAGGACGAAGGTCTAATACTCTTCATCAGAAAGAGAATTCAAAAGAATTAATGCCTTATCCTCTTCTTTGATATCCACATTCACATTAACCAAATTTGTGAGAAACCTTGTGTAGTTGTTCATGTGCTCAACAATAGAGAGTTTCTTCTTCAACTGGAAGCGATAAAGCCTCCTCTTTAGAAGCAGTCGAGACTCGATACTTTTCTTCAGATTTTTTTCTCAAGAATCTCCAACATCTTTATTGTAGACGTCTCATATAGCACATGATACTTAATGTCTTGTGTCAAATAAGATCTTATAGGACCACACGTCAGCCTATACATCTTATCCCAATCCTTTTTAGAAGTACTCCTCCAGCCATCTTCTCAATAAATTCCTCAACACAATGCGGAAAACGATTAGTAAAAACAAATTCAAATAGGAAAGATCAGATCTTTACCTCCGAGCGAAACTATAGACAGTCTCTTAGTTGATTTGTTCCACCTAAATGAAGAAAACTCCTTGTCGAACCCGGAAAGCTTTGATACCACTTGTTGGGAATTCAAGCAACAGAGAATAACACCAGAGAATAGTCACCAATCATACGAACAGGTAAACAAAGAAAAAAATAGAGAACACAAGATTTAACGAGATTCGACAATTTGGCTACGTCATCAGGGTAAGGGGACAGAGTTCTTATTGAATCAATCACAGGTTACAAATATTGGGGACAATACCCCTCTATATATAGCCAAAGAAGCTATGAAGAAAAGAAACAAAACACACTGAATTTGGATCAAAAACGAATTAAGGATTAGATTTGAATACAGTTCGCGCATCCGCATTAGTCGACTAGAAAATATCCTAGTCGACTAATTACTCCTATTAGTCTACTAGGTATTTGGCCTAGCCGACTAGTCTATAGTGAAACAGATTTGTTAACTCTCTGTTTATATCATTAGTCGACTAGACTAAATATCTAGTCGACTAGGCTGAGTTCCTCTTGTGCAATCCACCATTGACACGACTGATACGCTCTCGTATTTGGCACCATTGGTTGCATCGATCTTTAGCTAAACTCTCTTTATAAATGGTATCAAATACGATGCAACACAATGTTTAGGGTCCCCTAAGGCTTTAGCAAAGTTGAGGTCTATGAACATCGTTGCAAGATTCAAGTCCATAAGCTTTATCAATACATGAAAAAGCTAAAGCTTCACATGCACATTAACCAACTTTAGGCTTATGAAGCATCACAAATACAAAGTGATTTATTCCAGTCTTTACTCTTCCTCGTTAAAGATTTTTTTTTTTTGTTTTCGTCTACTTTATTCTTAATTAAATGACATTCCCCTGTGTGCATATTTGCCTTATATGTACTATATACATGGTTTTTTTTTTTTTGAGATAAAGAAAATGGTGGGATGATCCTCCGCGCTTCATTAATAAGGGTTTAATGAAACAAAGTACAAACTACCAACAAACAAAAATAAAAAGGTACAAAAGGTGCAACGGAGTGCCAAAAATCACGCAAGGCCCTCACAAAAAGAGCACTATATACGTGGTTATTAGTTAAGAGAATTCTTATCAGGTATTTCTTGACTATATATACATGGTTATTTCACTTGCAAACCAACTGTACAATTACACTTCAGACAGCTAGTTGCATGGTTTTTGCCTCCCACTCTATGGATGATATGTTGGATTTTATTTTATTTGATGAATAAAATAACCGTTTTCAATTTTTATGACCCATTAGAAATTTAAAAGAAGTCCCACTAATCGTTAATTTTTTTCGAAAATGTGGGACACATTAAGTAGAGTTACAACTACCCATTTATTCCTATTTATATGTCCTTTTTGATAGGAAGAGGAATTAAATGTGAAATTATTCTTAAGGGATAATGATCTCTAGTCTATAAGAAAGTATGTGAGATTCTATTTTTTCAAAGATGTAAAATTTTGGATAGATTAGCCAACAAATCTGAAAATTCTGATGTTCTTTATTTTATTACAATAAAAATATGAATTTGATTGTTATAGATGGAGGTACAATCTATTCCTCCCGCTCTTAAGGTTTTATACAATCAATCCATTTTTTGAAAATTGCCAACACGGTAAGGTATCATGTCTTGCTTGATGAATTAAGAAGATGATCAGAGACAAGACGGAGGGAATACAACGCCAACTGAAGTCCCTTTAAGATTAGTACAAGAAGCTGTTGCCTCTTTCCTTGACCAGCGTACTTCAAGTTAATGTCATGGAGTTCAATGCCTTGGCATGGGACTGCATCGCTGCATACTAGGTTGACTGCCACTTGAGTTGTTGAGTCTCCTCTTATGTTTCTGAATTTGATGTTACTGATTTTACTTTGGACGGGGCCTGTCACAATGAAACAGTCACACTCATGACCAAATTAATTCTATGTTTAAATGATCAAAAACACAATTCTTTTTGAACACTTGGTATGAGGAAAGATCTACCTTTTGGCTGCACAAGTTGTGGGGGCAATATTTCTGATCTATGACAAGAGGGTTGTCCACATTCTTCATTACTATATCATCAAATGTGAAGTTGGAAGCAGAGCTGACTGGGGAGTTCGGCCATGTCTTGATCCTTATGCCATTTGTTGTGTTTGTAAGTGTGCAGTTCTTCACACTTAAGCCAATAACATCTCCTTCATTTGCGCTCGCGCCAAGACTTCCAACGCTGATGCCGTGCCCTGGGCCACAGAATACTTTGGAGATCGAGATGTTTCTGTCTCCTGGTCCGATGGAAATGCAGTCATCTCCAGTTCCAATTACGGAGTTGGTGATCTCAATGTTTTCTGAGTTCCCAAGGTGAATCCCATCGGTGTTGGGGCTATCGTATGGTGCACTGATCTTGAGAGATTGGAGCTTCATATTGTTGCATGCAAAGATATGAATGTGGAAGTACTTGCTATCCACCGATGAGATGTCTTCAATTGTTGCATTGGTTACAAAGCTGAAATTTATGGACTATTTTTCATAAAACATGGACATATAATTAGTGTATTGGTACACTTTTATTCAGAATGATTTCAGGAAATGCAGGGTGAAGAACAAGAAGCTCACCGTAGGTAGACGCTGGCATTTTCTCTGGAGACAATTATTGAGTGGCCATGCCACTGCACCTTGTCCATCAAACTTCCCCCCACCTGTGATCAACAATCCATTGATGTAGTGAAATGCCACCCATTCAGTTGTCTTGAAAAGTCTAAGGTTAGGTGTTGCAAGCATTGCGCCCTTCAACTGGAACACGATAGGGTTCTTGCATGGTCCTTTAAACAACAAAGGTCCCACAAGGAAGGATCCTTCTGGAATTAGAACTGCAGACCTTTCATCCGATGCACATGCTGCATTCCATGCACTTTGGAAAGCCTATAATGGAAAGAAGTATATCATTTGGATCAGACAGTTTAATAGCAATTTGCACATATTCATCATCATCGTCAGAGGGATGTGGTTCATGCCTAACATATATGTAATTAGCCTGAAGAGTAGTATAACATACTGAACCGCATGAAAAATGAAAAAAAAACATGTATGTTTGACTGATCAGTATAAAACATTGACACTGATCCATGTAGCCCTTAAATAGAAATCATTTGCCGAGAAATTAAGGTCCTATGACCTGATTTCTTGTATCTCATGTCTCTGCTTTAATTTGATCTTGAACCATAAATGACTGTTTGAGCTTACCCTAGTGCTGTCCGTTTTGCCATTTGCTACGGCCCCATAATTCTTCACATCGAAAATCGTGGTTGTAGTGCTCGCTGTAGCTATTGTGAACAAACAGAGAAATAAACAAGTCTTGATGAAATCACAAATCAAACTCATATTTGATGAATTCCTTTTTCGTTTCTAAACACAATGGTTGCTATGAGCTCCTCATCAGTTTGGAAAGTACTTATAATGGAAGGAAACAACATTGCCTGGAGAAGCTAGACTGTTTTTAGTTATGTTAATTTTTGGTTCTGACCAGATAAATGGTGCATATTGTAATGGACAGTTAATATCTTTCACTATTGTTAGACTGCATATTCTTAAACCTTTTCCTGCCAAATTAGGTCTGGAATCTACCTCACCCTTCAAACATTATTTCTGTTCTCAATGGAAGGCCGCTATTGAAATAATTTTAGTTAATCACGTCGATCTTTTCCATTTCAAAACTAGTTTTTGTTTCAAAGGAGTGGCCCTCCTTCAAAGAGCTATTTTTAGATGATTTTAACTCATTTCTATTTTCATTCTTGGCACAGGGGGTGCAATTGAATTTTCTTTTTCTGCTAATTATCATAGTCTCAATTTTCAGAAGTTCCCACGTCCCAGCAAAGGAGATAGGTTTGCCAGATATTTCTTTTCCTTTTCCATGTTTTCTTTTTGCCTGATGTTTTGTCTCCCCACGGTGGTCTGAATTATATTAGTAACACGACAGAGCTGAGGTTACTCTGTGTGCTCATTCTCTCAGATAAAAATTTGTCTGTGTTGTGCTCCGACAACAACAACCCACAGAGGAACCCTAGATCTCCAAAGCACAGAAGAACAGTACCACAACCAGCACAAATAAAACAATCCAGAGAAAGAGCACCAAACACAGATTTAACGAGGTTCGGCCTTGTTGCCTACGTCCTCGGGGCAAGAAAGGGGGAGGGTTTTTATTGATTTCAACAAATCAATACTTACAGTAATGGGGATCGGGAAAATTCTGCCACTGCTCTACTCTCCTCCACAATTGCTCTCACAAACCCTACTACAAGATCTCTCTACAGATTCCTCAAAAGGATACAAAACCCTAGAAATTCATCACAACCCTTAAATAGGGTTCAAAAATAACCCTTTCCGAAACAGGCAAACCCGACTGTCGGTCGACCGGCCGGTCGACCGACCCTATGCACCGGTCGACCGGGCCGGTCGACCGTTCCCAACCGAGAGTTGGGTCACTTCAGTCGGTCGACCCGGCGGTCGACCGAGATGATGCCTTATGCATGTTGTGCACGTCGGTCGACCGGACCGGTCGACCGAGCCACTGCTTCAGCCGACGGTCGACCGGGCCGGTCGACCGTTACCCTGTTCTGCTGTTTTCTACTGCTGCTGAATTCTGGATTTCCTCTTCTCTTCGTCGACTTCCTCGACGACTTCCTCCCCTACAATTCTCCACCTCGGTGAAAATTTTCAAATCTGAGCCGATCTCCAACGTACCCCAGTCTTTCACCTGGCGAAATCGACGCACGATCTCGGCGAAATCGACACACGATCTCGGCTTGTGCGCACCGGACGAAATCGACACACGATCTCGGCTTGAAATCTTTAGCTCAGCTATCCTTGGAAAACATCGCACTTGCCTTCCCTGCACTTCACCTTATGAGAACTTCCATACATGCCGATCACCATACCGTGGCTCCTCCTTCGCAACTTCACGACCTCACGAAGATTCCTCATGAGCCAACACTGACTCTCCAACTGACTAGCTCTATCTAGTCTACCCGTCTTCCATTGACGGTCCAACCAAGTCTGCGTAGAGCACACCAAACATCATCGGCTTCAACTGGATGCACACCACTCCTTATGCAAGCTCAACATCTTCTCACCGGAAGATCAATCTGTTCATCGAGATCACAACACTTCACCTCTACGTGAAGTCCAACTGGCCACAACACTTCACCTCTACGTGAAGTCTCTCCACCTCTACGTGAAGTTCCATCGGCCACAACTCTGTAAGTCACCTAGAGGGGGGGTGAATAGGTGATAGCTAATCTAATGGTCACTTAATGACAAATTATGCAAATGATGCGGAAGCTAAAAGCAATTATGACCAAATAAAAACTTTTACACTAAACACCACGTATAACAAAGAGTGTTGCCGAATTCCCTGTGAAGGGCTCTGGACAAACTCCTCTAGATTCCCCTTGAATGGGTTGAGGTGCCGCGTTGGCTCTCTTGGTTGAGTACAAGTGTTAGCAACAATCCCACGCAAGTATATATATCAATTATGCACACAACATATATCAAGCATGTAAATGTAAAGACAATATAAGCTATGCAAGATATAAAGGAGATAGAGAGAGAGAGAGAGAGAGAGAGAGAGAGAGAGAGAGATGGCAATCGCAAACACAAGGGTATGTTACGAGGTTCGAGCACACTTGCTTTATATCCCCGCCTTCGACACACGAAGGATTTCCACTATGCAAGATCCCAATGGATCTCTCCTCGGTGCCGCAACACCTACAAGCCCTCGGATTCTCTAGTCCCGTACACACCGCAAGCCCACCGGCTCGCCGAGGCCGCACCTCAAACAACCGAGTCCGCACCCGAACTCAAAACAACGACGAGCACACTTGCCCGTCTCCTCAAAGAACAAAGAAAAGATCTTTGGTGATCACAACACTTTGATCACCTAAAGAACTCTCACTACAACACACCTATAGGATGTATAATCAATGGTTGCTCAAGTGTGGTGTGAGAAAAACAAGGATGTGAAAGGTGGAGGAAAACTCAAAGAAATCTCTTCTATACTCTTGATAAAATCTTCCCTTTAGATAGGAAATATTTGCTCACTATTTTGTGGAGAAAACTTCTGAAAATGACTAAGAAAAACTGGCTCTAATTCTCCCAAAAATCTTAGCTCAAAACAATGACCAAACCCCTTTTATAGAGGTCAGAAAAATGTGACCGTTGGGGTCTGTCAGAGCTGCCGGTCGACCGCCCGGTCGACCGCCAACGGTCGAAAATCCGACCGTTGGAGCCTCCGGTCGACCGCCCGGTCGACCCAGAAATCCAGAGAGCAGAACTCTCTGCAGCGGTCGACCGTCCGGTCGACCGGACCACTGTGCTGACAGACACGCACAAGTCTGTGCACGTCGGTCGACCGTGGGTCAACCGGACCATGGTACGGTCGATCGCTCGGTCGACCGGACCGGCCTGTCAGCCAGTTCCAGGTCTGGAAAACTGGTTTAAAAATTAATTTTAAAATCTTTTAACACTTTTAAAAAATTCCATAAACTTGTTTTAACATTATATTGAAAACCAAACTTGTGATAAAATTTTTTTTCAAGACATGTATCAACATATTCATATCATTTCAGCGTCTTGCAAATTTTATCAAAAATCAAAACATGTATTTTTCAAACTTAGTTTTCATAACTTCACAAAATATAAAAACAAGATATTTGATTTCATTTTAAAGCATAGTGTGTATGGATATGATCCACTACAAAATCATAATGTAATATCTATGTTTTTGTCATAAAGCTCTAAACTTGATTTTGGATAAAAGATATGTATATATGAAAATACCAAAATCCAAATAGTATTTGTCACAAAGAAAAATCTTTTCTAACTACAAAATATTTTATGAAAACAATTCTAAATCAAGAATGTGTGTGCATGGTATACTTGAGCAATCCACCAACTATCTATCCTTTACATTTTTAACTAAAACAAAAGCAAAATCTTATACCTAGACACAAGTCTTCATCTTCTTGAAGTCTTCACTTGAAGGCTTCTCATCTTCTTGACTTGGTCCAAGCTTGATCCAAAAACTCTTTGGATCACACCGTGCTAACTCCAAATCTTGATATTTTGTCCTTTGTTGAGCTATGCACCTACTAAGATCTTGATAATGAATCTGTCACTAATTAAACACAAGATCATTAGTAAACATAACTTCATGAGTTGATCATCATCAAAACTAGGGTGATAGGCCTTTGGGCCAACAATCTCCCCCTTTTTGATGATGACAAAACTCATGGAGTTATATATGCATGGATTAAAGTAAAGCTTCAAGGAAGCTCCCCCTTAACTCATGCATAACAAATAAATAATAATATATGACAATGAAGCTCATAAATATGTATGCAAATGATGGAGATGAAACAAAATAAATCTTTTTCTCCTATTTGCAAAACAAGAATATATATGCATAAATAACCAGGAAGACAAATACTACTCCCCTTAATCAATGAAAACATGCATATATATATATATACTCAAATACTTCTCCCCCTTTTTGTCAATCATCAACAAAGGGTTCAAAGTAAAATCAAATCAAACAAATTTTTCTTCCCCCTTTTTGTCAAAAACAAAAAGATCAAGAAGGGGTTAAACAAATCAATCAATAAAGATTTATATGCGATATACATTCATGAAGAGGAAGACGCTAAGTTAGCTTCCCTACACATATGCATTACATGAAGAAGGGATGACAAGCCCTAACTCACATAACACATATTATGTAATGCATAAGAGGAGATGTGAAGCTCCCCCTACACACGTATATCATATAAAGAAGAGTTGTCAAGCTCCTCAATTTATAATATACTCAACATGAATCCATATGTAAGAGAGATGTTAAGCTCTCCTTGCATATAGGAAATACAAATCAAAAATTTTGAATATTTCTTTATCAAAATAAAATTTTGAACTTTCTTAATAAAACACAGTTTGAGATATCAAATCAACATATTTTTTTGAATTTTGATATCAATCTTGAAAACATATTGCATAAGCTTTAAGAACAATTGAAAGTTAAATTAAGCTTAGCAAATAGATCACATGTATGAAAAGAGAATACCAATAGAAATTGATATAATTTGAATATGAAAGCATTCATACATATAATCAAAATGTGAGTATATAAAAATCATATTGATACCAATTGAAAATATCCAATGATACCAATTGAAGAGTAAGCTTATCATATACTCTACCAATAAAGAATATGCACTAGTTAATATGAAAATGTTTTAAAAACTAGTACGAAATCCTTCAAGTAAGGAATAAAAAATGTCAGTTAATCTCAATATTCCTTTAAATCATGAAGACATGAAAATCATCACACATTTTTTTTAAAAAATTATATTTCAAGATATATGTATGTTTTGACAACACAATAAGTATACATACATATCTCTTAAACACAATTGAGTCCATATAAATAGATTTGCATTAAAGGCAAATGACTCAAGAGGTATACATGTATATCTTAAAGTTTGGCAAAATATGCATATACATGAAATGAAAGTACATGATCATAAATCAAATCTAAAAAGTGAGAATACAAGTTTAAAAATGTATGTATCATCAAAACCAAGCAATACAAGCACATTTCATGGGTTCAAATAAGCATTCAAGCACAAATATAAATAGATTTATTTGTGGCCCACAACATGTACAAGTATAAATCCTAGTGTTGACAAAAACTAACATATAAACTAATATTTAAATCATGAAGCATCAAATTTTGAGAAAAATAGAATCATGTGTCAATCTTAAAAATTATTTGAAGAACAAATAACTAGTATAAATTGTTTTTGAAAAACTAGTTAACAAATCCTTCAAATATATCAAATCTTATGTTTTTCATAAACATAACTAGATACATAAAAATTTAAGCACTCATGGTCAATAAAGCTCAAAAATAATTTTAACAAAAGTGTGAGTGTTAAATGATCATGTAAATAGCATTTTTATGAAAATAGTCAATGAAGCTCATAAGTCACATTTTTAACAAAAACACGAGAAATCATTTTTTTTTAATCAAAACACTAATCTTCATGGTATATGTATGATTAATCCAATCCTAACAATACACATACATATCCCAAATCTAAAAGAGTCGATTAAATATGTTTGCATGAAGGCAAGAGACTCACGGGTATACATGTATATTTATTAGATTTGAATTAAAAATACGTATACATGAAGTAAAGCATAAAAATAGGCATAACAAGTATAAATGAAAGAATCATCAAAACTAGACTATGCATATGCAAATAGTGGGTACAAATGAGCATGAAGTTCAATCATATATGAATCAATTGTAATTCACTAATTGTATATGTATACATGCATGTTTTGATAAAATCTTCATTTAAACATGTAAATACCACATGAAGCACACAAAAATATGAACATGCTATATGATATATGAAATTAAAAGCATGTGCATAAAAGTAGGAGTTTAGAAATTGTTACCAACTCCAAAGCTTCCAAATATGGTGGTCTTTCCACCAAAGCTCCTTGATAGCGATGCATCCAAAAGTATGTCCATCAAGTCTATTGCATCCACTACCAAGGCACCAATCCTCTCACGTTTTGTGAGAGCCCTCACCTACATCACAAGCAAATGGTGGGGGTTTTGGTACCCATATTTTCTTGGGTCCTTTGGGGTTAGACTTGTAAGGAACCCAAAATCTTTTATAATTAGCAAAATCTAGAGAATTAATATTATCATAACAAAACTTTGCTAAATGGCCTTTGCGGCCACAATGTGTACATACGTACACCTTAGTATGCTTATGTGTAGGAGTGTGATCATGTTGTGCAACATAAGCATATGCATGATGGGTATGATGTGCATGAACATGTGGAGTTTGTTTCTTTGAAAACATTGACTCCAACCTAGAATGATTAAAAGCACAAGAGTTCAAGGTTGAACTCAAACCATCCATTTTATTTTTCAAATTCTTAATCTCATTAGTTGTGACATGTAAAGTATGGTGAGATATAGAATCATTTTTCCTTTTCTTTTTAGAAACAAATTCTTTTTCTTTTTCAACAAATTTTCTTTTCAAAGTAATATTTTCTTGAAAAACAACTTCTTTTTGTTTTCCCACCAAATCAACTTTCTTTTTCAAAATAGTGTTTCCTTCACATAAATCATTCAATTTTGACATGAGGGAAACATTCTCATTTCTCAAATCTTTGTTTTCTTTTTCTAAGCATGCCATTTTATTTTCTAAATAATCTTTTTCATTAAGCATGGCATCAAAATTCTTTTTCAAATTTTTGTTATCCTTTTCTAAACATGCAATGTTAGATTTAAAAGAGTCTTGTTCTACATGCATGCAAGCAATATTCTTTTTCAAATTTTTATTTTCTTTCTTAATCATGTCATACTTTTCAAGCAATAGATGACAAAAGGTAGTAAACTCATCATATGACATATTATTATCCTCATCCTCGGATTCGGAAGTTACCTCAAGGGGGTTATCCCCTTGGACCATATAGCATACATTGGAGATGTCGCTTCCAACGTCCGAATCGCTCCCCGCATAGTATAGATCTTTTTCGCCGAGGGAGGTGATGATATTCCATACTACAAAAGCCGATTCAACATTAGAAACCCTAGATAAATAATCGTCATTTAGGGTTGACTTGATAGCATGAAGGGCTTTTACATTAGCCTCAAAATTCTTACCATTTGAACAATATGAATCATTAGATATGGCAAGATAAACATGAATGCCTAAGGCCTTGAGGTACAATGACATCTTAACCTTCCAAATTTAGATGTTAAGAATGTCAAAGGTGGGTGGTGACATGAAGTCCATGGTGTGTGTACAAAATCTTGTGATTAGCCTAAAAAGGAGGATCTTTAACTCTAGGTTGTTAGACCCAAATCAGAGTACCAAACTCTGATACCAATTGTAAGTCACCTAGAGGGGGGTGAATAGGTGATGGCTAATCTAATGGTCACTTAATGACAAATTATGCAAATGATGCGGAAGCTAAAAGCAATTATGATCAAATAAAAACTTTTACACTAAACACCACGTATAACCAAGAGTGTTGCCGAATTCCCCGTGAAGGGCTCTGGATAAACTCCTCTAGATTCCCCTTGAATGGGTTGAGGTGCCGCGTTGGCTCTCTTGGTTGAGTACAAGTGTTAGCAACAATCCCACGCAAGTATATATATCAATTATGCACATAACATATATCAAGCATGTAAATGTAAAGACAATATAAGCTATGCAAGATATAAAGGAGATAGAGAGAGAGAGATGGCAATCGCAAACACAAGGGTATGTTTCGAGGTTCGAGCACACTTGCTCTACATCCCCGCCTTCGACACACGAGGATTTCCACTATGCAAGATCCCAATGGATCTCTCCTCGGTGCCGCAACACCTACAAGCCCTCGGACTCTCTAGTCCCGTACACACCGCAAGCCCACCGGCTCGCCGAGGCCGCACCTCAAACAACCGAGTCCGCACCCGAACTCAAAACAACGACGAGCACACTTTCCCGTCTCCTCAAAGAACAAAGAAAAGATCTTTGGTGATCACAACACTTTGATCACCTAAAGAACTCGCACTACAACACACCTATAAGATGAATAATCAATAGTTGCTCAAGTGCGGTGTGAGAAAAACAAGGATGTGAAAGGTGGAGGAAAACTCAAAGAAATCTCTTCTATACTCTTGATAAAATCTTCCCTTTAGATAGGAAATATTTGCTCACTATTTTGTGGAGAAAACTTCTGAAAATGACTAGGAAAAACTGGCTCTAATTCTCCCAAAAATCTTAGCTCAAAACAATGACCAAACCCCCTTTTATAGAGGTCAGAAAAATGTGACCGTTGGGGTCTGTTAGAGCTGCCGGTCGACCGCCTGGTCGACCGCCAACGGTCGAAAATCCGACCGTTGGAGCCTTCGGTCGACCGCCCGGTCGACCCAGAAATCCAGAGAGCAGAACTCTCTGCAGCGGTCGACCGTCCGGTCGACCGGACCACTGTGCTGACAGACACGCACAAGTCTGTGCACGTCGGTCGACCGTGGGTCGACCGGACCATGGGTCGACCGGACCGGCCTGTCAGCCAGTTCCAAGTCTGGAAAACTGGTTTAAAAATTAATTTTAAAATCTTTTAACACTTTTAAAAAATTCCATAAACTTGTTTTAACATTATATTGAAAACCAAACTTGTGATAAATTTTTTTTCAAGACATGTATCAACATATTCATATCATTTCAGCGTCTTGCAAATTTTATCAAAAATCAAAACATGTATTTTTCAAACTTGGTTTTCATAACTTCACAAAATATAAAAACAAGATATTTGATTTCATTTTAAAGCATAGTGTGTATGGATATGATCCACTACAAAATCATAATGTAATATCTATGTTTTTGTCATAAAGCTCTAAACTTGATTTTGGATAAAAGATATGTATATATGAAAATACCAAAATCCAAATAGTATTTTGTCACAAAGAAAAATCTTTTCTAACTACAAAATCTTTTATGAAAACAATTCTAAATCAAGAGTGTGTGTGCATGGTATACTTGAGCAATCCACCAACTATCTATCCTTTACATTTTTAACTAAAACAAAAGCAAAATCTTATACCTAGACACAAGTCTTCATCTTCTTAAAGTCTTCACTTGAAGGCTTCTCATCTTCTTGACTTGGTCCAAGCTTGATCCAAAAACTCCTTGGATCACACCGTGCTAGCTCCAAATCTTGATATTTTGTCCTTTGTTGAGCTATGCACCTACTAAGATCTTGATAATGAATCTGTCACTAATTAAACACAAGATCATTAGTAAACATAACTTCATGAGTTGATCATCATCAAAACTAGGGTGATAGGCCTTTGGGCCAACAAACTCTTCACCTCTACGCGAAGTTCCAAACAGCTTCTCAAGAACCCAACAGCTTCATACGGATTGCATCACCAACTGGCTGTGCCTTTACGGCTGCCTACGTACCTTGCCCAAAGGATCAAACCAACCGTAGTTCATTGAAATGAGCTTCATCAAGCTCAAATACTGGTACCTATATCTGCAGCAGTGAACCTATCAAACTGAGTCATATGAACCTCTTGTAAGTTCACCAAGGAGGGGTGAATAGGTGAAGGCTAATCTAATGGTCACTTAATGCCAAATGATGCAGAAGCTAAAAACAATTATGACCAAATAAAAACTTTTACACTAAACACTATGCATAACACAAGAGTGTTGCCGAATTCCCCGTGAAGGGCTCTGGACAAACTCCTCTAGATTCCCCTTGAATGGGTTGAGGTGCCGCGTTGGCTCTCTTGGTTAAATACAAGTGTTAGCAAACAATCCCGCGCAAGTATATCAATTTAAGCACACAAGTATATCATGCATATAAAGATAGACAATAAAGGAATGCAAGATATAAAAGAGATAGAGAGAGAGAGAATGAGCAATCGCAAACACAAGGGTATGTTTCGAGGTTCGAGCACACTTGCTCTACATCCCATCCTTCGACACACGAAGGATTTCCACTATGCAAGATCCCAATGGATCTCTCCTCGGTGCCGCAACACCTACAAGCCCTCGGACTCTCTAGTCCCGTACACACCGCAAGCCCCACAAGCTCGCCGAGGCCGCACCTCAAACACGGAGTTCACACCCGAACTCGAAACAACGCGGACACACACGTCCGCCTCCTCAAAGTACAAGAAATGATCTCTTGGTGATCTAAACACTTTGATCACCAATAAAAGCTCTCACTACAACACTCCTATAAGATGAATAGCAATGGATAGCTCAAGTGTTTGTGTGAGAAAAACTAGGATGAGAATGGTGGAGGAAAACTCAAAGAATTCACTTTAAAACACTCTTGAATAAAATCTTCCCTTTAGATAGGAAATATTTGCTCTCAAATATGTGGAGAAAACTCTTTTAAAAGGATGGAAAAAACTGACTCAAAGCTCTCCTCAAATCTTCTTGCAAAACAATGACAAGACCCTCAAATTTATAGGCCAGAAAAATATAGCCGTTGGGGTCTGTCAGGCCTGTCGGTCGACCGGGCCGGTCGACCGCCAACGGTCAGAAATCCGACTGTTGGAGCCACGGTCGACCGCCCGGGTCGACCGAGCCACTGGAGCAGAGAGTCGAAACTCTCTGTCGGTCGACCCGTACGGTCGGCCGAGATTCCCAGAGAGCAGAGCTCTCTGGATCGGTCGACCGCTCCGGTCGGCCGTCCTCCAGTGCACAAAGGCGTGCACGTCTGTGCACGTCGGTCGACCCAACCGGTCGACCGACTTCAGAGTTAGTCGACTATAAAGGAAGCAAGTCGACTTATCTGAAGCCTGAAAAAGAAAACTTGTATTTTACTAAAACTTGTTTTCCAAAATTCTTCATGATACAAAAACAAGATATTTTGAATTCATTAAAACATAGTGTATATGGATATGATCCACTACACAATTAAGATGAAATATCTATGTTTTTGACATTAAGCTCTATATATGGTTTTGGATAAAAGATATGCATATAAGAAATTCCAAAAACCAAACAAGTATTTTTCCAAAAAGAAGGTCTTTTCTAAACTGAAAATTCTTTTATGAAAAGACAACTAAATCAAGAGTGTGTGTGCATGGTATACTTGAGCAATCCACCACTATTCTATCCTTTACATTTTTAACTAAAACAAAAATAAAATCTTATACCTAGACACAAGTCTTCATCTTCTTGAAGTCTTCACTTGAAGTCTTCTCATCTTCTTGACTTGGTCCAAACTTGATCCAAAAGCTCCTTGGATCACACCGTGCTAGCTCCAAATCTTGACATTTTATCCTTTGTTGAGCTATGCACCTACTAAGATCTTGATAATGAATCTGTCACTAATTAAACACAAGATCATTAGTAAACATAACTTCATGAGTTGATCATCATCAAAACTAGGGTGATAGGCCTTTGGGCCAACAGTCTCCCCCTTTTTGATGATGACAAAACTCATGAAGTTATATACGCATGGATTAAAGTAAAGCTTCAAAGAAGCTCCCCCTTAACTCATGCATAACACATAAACAAAATAATATGGAAATGAAGCACATGACATGTAAGCAAATCAAGGAGATAAAACAAAAATCAAATTCTTTTTCTCCTATTTGCAAAACAAAATATATATGCATAAACATAAATCCTTTAAAAAACATGCATATATAGCAAATACCTCTCCCCCTTTTTGTCAATCATCAACAAAGGGTTTAAGGTAAAACAAAATCATCAAATCTTTCTCCCCCTTTTTGTCATAAACAAAGAGATCAATAAAGGGGTAACACAAATCAATCAATAAAAGGTTATATGCGATATACATTCATGAAGGGGAAGACGCTAAGTTAGCTTCCCTACACATATGCATTACATGAAGAAGGGATGACGAGCCCCAATTCACATAACACATAATATGTAATGCATAAGAGGAGATGTGAAGCCCCCCTACACACGTGTACCACATAAAGAAGAGTTGTCAAGCTCCTCAATATACAATACACTCAACATGAATCTATATGTAGAAGAGATGTTAAGCTCTCCTTACATATAAGAAATATAAATCAAAACTTTTGTTTTTTTTTTAATTTTTCTTAAACAAAATTTTTAAAGGTATCAGAGCTTTTATAAAACAAACAAATTTTAAGATACCAAAATGAAAATAATCATTATTGTAAATCATATTGATACCAATTGAAATTTAACAAATATGAAGTTGAAACATATTGATACCAATAGTAAACATAATGATCAAAAATTTTTATTTTTCATCATAAACTTTGTGCTTTTAAAAATGTGAACCAATTGTAAGTTAAGCACATGAAAATCATATATATGTATGAAATGAGTATACCAATTGACATTGATACATACATATATAAGAAAACAAAATATGAGTATATACAAAAATCATCAATTTAGATACCAATTGAAAAGATCCAATGATACCAATTGACATAACAATAAGATCAAGTGTATATCTCATATAACTAGCCTCCCAATCATGGTTCAAGTTTTAAATGATTTTCATTTTAAGGCATACATGAACATGATCTCCCATTCATCCTCCCATTGATGGTAGGGGTTTTCAAAAATAGATTTGAAAAATAAGCTTTGTTTGAAAAACTCTACCAAATGAAGAACAATTAACTAGTTAAAATTTTTAAAAAACTAGTTAAAGATCCTTCAAAAACATGAAATCATATGTTTTTCATGAATTATACTAAATACATAAAAGTTCAAGCACTCATAATCCATAAACCTCAAAATTATCTTGAAAAGTAAAAGATGAGTGTTCAAAGGTTATGTAAATGATATTTTCATGAAAATAGTCATTTAGGCACAAAAAGATGAATAACATTTTATAAAACATGAAAATTTATTTTTTAAAAATAATAATACACTGCTAGGCATATGTATGATATATTCAATCCTAACAATACACATACATATCCCAAACATAAAAGAGTCTATCAAAAAGTATTTGCATGAAGGCAAGAGACTCACGGGTATACATGTATATTTATTAGATTTGAATAAAGATACATATACATGAAGTAAAACATGAAAATAGGTAAAACAAGTGTAAATGAAAGAATCATCAAAACTAGGCTATACATGTGCATATAGTGAGTACAAATGAACAATGAAGTGCAAACGTATATGAATCAAATGTGGCTCACTACTTGTATATGTATAAATCCAAGTTTTGATAACAACTACATTTAAACTAGTATATATCACATGAAGCAATAAAATACATAAATCATGAACATGCTATATGATGTCATAGATGAAAAAGCATGTATATAATCTAAGAGTTTAGAAATAGTTACCAACCAAGGAACTATGTTCCAAAACTCCAAATATGGTGGTCGTCCCACCAAAACTCCTTGATAGTGATGCATCTCAAAAGTATGTCCATCATGTCCAAGTGCATCCACTACCAAGGCACCGATCCTCTCACGTTTTGTGAGAGCCCTCACTTACATCAAAAGCAAATGGTGGGGGTTTTGGTACCCATATTTTCTTGGGTCCTTTGGGGTTAGTCTTGTAAGGAACCCAAAAATTTTTATTGTTAGCAAAATTAAAATGATGCAACTTGTCATAACAAAATTTTGCTAAATGGCCTTTGCGGCCACAATGTGTACATATGTACACCTTAGTATGCTTATGTGTAGGAGTGTGATCATGTTGTGCAACATAAGCAAATGCATGATTATGATGTGCATGAACATGGGGAACTTGTTTCTTTTGAAACAAAGATTTCAACTTAGAATGATTGAATGCACAAGAGCTCAAGGTAGAGCTCAAATTATTCATTTTATTTTTCAAATCTTTAATCTCATTAGTAGTGGCATGTAAAGCATGATGAGATAAAGAATCATTTTTCTTTTTCCTTTTTGAAACAAAATCTTTTTCTTTTTCACAAATTTTTCTTTTCAAAGACTTATTTTCTTGAAAAATAACTTCCTTTTATTTTTCTACCAAATCAACTTTATTTTTCAAAATAGTGTTCCCTTCACACAAATCATTTAATTTAGACATAAGGGAAACATTTTCATTTTTCAAAACATTATTTTCTTTTTCTAAACATGCAATCTTAGATCTAAATGAATCATTTTCTATATGCATGCAATCAAACTTCTTTTTCAAATTTTTATTTTCTTTCTTAATCATGTCATATTTCTCAAGCAATAATTGACAAAATGTAGTAAGCTCATCATATGACATGTTATTATCCTCATCCTCGGATTCGGTAGTTACCTCAAGGGGGTTATCCCCTTGGACCATATAGCACAAGTTGGAGGTGTTGCTTCCAACGTCCGAATCGCTCCCCGCATAGTATTGATCTTTTCGCCGAGGGAGATGAGGGTATTCCATACTACAAAAGCCGAATCAAAGTTAGAAACTCTAGATAAATAAACATCATCTAGGGTAGACTTTAAAGCATGAAGGGCTTTTGCATTAGCCTCAAAATTCTTACCATCTAAACAATATGCATTATTAGTAGTGGCAAGATAAACATGATAACCTAGGGCTTTGAGGTACAAGGACATCTTCACCTTCCATATATGGATGTTAAGAATGTCAAACATGGGTGGTGACATAAAGTCCATGGTGTGTGTACAAATAATGTGATTAGCCTAAAAATGAGGATCTTTAACTCTAGGTTGTTAGATCAAATCAGAGTACCAAGCTCTGATACCAATTGTAAGTTCACCTAGAGGGGGAGTGAATAGGTGAAGGCTAATCTAATGGTCACTTAATGCCAAATGATGCGGAAGCTAAAAATAATTATGACCAAATAAAAACTTTTACACTAAACACTACGTATAACACAAGAGTGTTGCTGAATTCCCCATGAAGGGCTCTGGACAAACTCCTCTAGATTCCCCTTGAATGGGTTGAGGTGCCGCGTTGGCTCTCTTGGTTAAATACAAGTGTTAGCAAACAATCCCACGCAAGTATATCAATTTAAGCACACAAGTATATCATGCATATAAAGATAGACAATAAAGGAATGCAAGATATAAAAGAGATAGAGAGAGAGAATGAGCAATCGCAAACACAAGGGTATGTTTCGAGGTTCGAGCACACTTGCTCTACATCCCCGCCTTCGACACACGAAGGATTTCCACTATGCAAGATCCCAATGGATCTCTCCTCGGTGCCGCAACACCTACAAGCCCTCGGACTCTCTAGTCCCGTGCACACCGCAAGCCCCACAAGCTCGCTGAGGCCGCACCTCAAACACGGAGTTCGCACCCGAACTCGAAACAACGCGGACACACACGTCCGCCTCCTCAAAGTACAAGAAATGATCTCTTGGTGATCTAAACACTTTGATCACCAATAAAAGCTCTCACTACAACACTCCTATAAGATGAATAGTAATGGATAGCTCAAGTGTTTGTGTGAGAAAAACTAGGATGAGAATGGTGGAGGAAAACTCAAAGAATTCACTTTAAAACACTCTTGAATAAAATCTTCCCTTTAGATAGGAAATATTTGCTCTCAAATATGTGGAGAAAACTCTTTTAAAAGGATGGGAAAAACTGGCTCAAAGCTCTCCTCAAATCTTCTTACAAAACAATGACAAGATCCTCAAATTTATAGGCCAGAAAAATATAGCCGTTGGGGTCTGTCAGGCCTGCAGGTCGACCGGGCCGGTCGACCGCCAACAGTCAGAAATCTGACCGTTGGAGCCACGGTCGACCGCCCGGGTCGACCGAGCCACTGGAGCAGAGAGTCGAACTCTCTGTCGGTCGACCCGTACAGTCGGCCGAGATTTCCAGAGAGCAGAGCTCTCTGGATCGGTCGACCGCTCCGGTCAGCCGTCCTCCAGTGCACAAAGGCGTGCACGTCTGTGTACGTCGGTCGACCCAACCGGTCGACCGACTTCAGAGTTAGTCGACTATAAAGGAAGCAAGTCGACTTATCTGAAGCCTGAAAAAGAAAACTTGTATTTTACTAAAACTTATTTTCCAAAATTCTTCATGATACAAAAACAAGATATTTTGAATTCATTAAAGCATAATGTATATGGATATGATCCACTACACAATTAAGATAAAATATCTATGTTTTTGGCATTAAGCTCTAAATATGGTTTTGGATAAAAGATATGCATATAAGAAATTTCAAAAACCAAACAAGTATTTTTCCAAAAAGAAAGTCTTTTCTAAACTGAAAATTCTTTTATGAAAAGACAACTAAATCAAGAGTGTGTGTGCATGGTATACTTGAGCAATCCACCACTATTCTATCCTTTACATTTTTAACTAAAACAAAAACAAAATCTTATACCTAGACACAAGTTTTCATCTTCTTGAAGTCTTCACTTGAAGTCTTCTCATCTTCTTGACTTGGTCCAAACTTGATCCAAAAGCTCCTTGGATCACACCGTGCTAGCTCCAAATCTTGACATTTTATCCTTTATTGAGCTATGCACCTACTAAGATCTTGATAATGAGTCTGTCACTAATTAAACACAAGATCATTAGTAAACATAACTTCATGAGTTGATCATCATCAAAACTAGGGTGATAGGCCTTTGGGCCAACACCTCTTCCCGACCATCATGGAGAACAACGGCCTTCAACTTGAGCTTGTCGCGATCACAAGCTTGGGATTCATGCTTCTTTAACCACGAGCGTGGTTTCACCTTGGTTCCAGTAGCTGGAAACACCTCGACATCCTTAGCAATGTCTTCAACCTGTTCAGCATCACCCTTGGTTTCACGATCTCCACCCGGTGTCACATCCGGTGAAGTCTTCTCTAATGCCGAACCAACTGGAGATGATGGAGTAGCATCAATCTCCACCCGCTGCGATACTACCTGTTGGCCCAAAGGCCTTCCACTCTAGTTTTGATGATGATTAACTCATGTAGTTATGTATACTAATAATCTTGTATTATTTATTTTCAGATCATTAATCAAGTTATTAGTTGGTGATTAGCTTCAACAAGATGATTTGGAAGCTTTCACATGTTGATTCAAGAGCCCGAGCGTCAAAGATCATATATAGCACTTGCTCGGTGGATCAAAGAGTTTTGGATCGAGTCGGCTTGGAGATTGCACTCTACAAGAAGACATCGGTACCTAATTTAGTTTTGTGTTTAGATCCAAATTGTAAAAATTAGAATAGTATGATATGCTCAAGTTCACAACACACACGTTTCATGTTTTGAATATTGGTTTTCAGTTTTTCCGTTTTTGGTTTAACCGATCTTGGTTTCATGAATAGATAGATCAAAACAAGTTTACATAGTTTAATGTATATTAGATTTTTTCTATATACATGCATGCTTCATCTTCTTAGACAAACTTAGTTTGATAGTCTATTTCATGTGTTTTATGTTTTGGTATTTTTAACAAAACATATTTTGGAATTAAAGTCAAAAACATGGATATATATATGTTTCATGCATATTAGTTTTCTACCCATATGCATCATGCCTAAATGTTGTTTAATATCATGTTTTTGTATTTGGATAAGTTTTGGACAAAATGTATTTTCTATTCAAAAATCCAAGTTTTAGAAAATACAGTTTTTGGATTTTGGTAAAAATGATAAGACACAAAAATGTTTCAAGATGTTTGAAATTTGTATTAAAATTTTTAACACAAGTTTATATTTCAATGAAAAGTGATAAAACTATTTTTGTGAAATTTTAGAGATTTTATGGGAATTTTTTAAGACATTAAAAACCAGCTTTTCCCTGAACTGTAGCTGCCTGATTGAGATTTTAAGAATAAAAAGAATTAAAGTTCAGATTTCTTAGTCTCAATGCGAATCCGCTGCAGCAAGGGCTCAAGCGGGTCGTGATCCTCAGGGAAGGATGCGATGCAAGCTTTTCGACCCGATTCCTCTTTAACTTCAAAATAAGAGAAGAAGTGATTAGATTTGAGATATATGATATGAAAGATGTGGCTTTGCTAATCTTCTACCACAACCCTATTGCAAGTTAAGGAGATTGATCATCACATTGAAGTATATGTAATTTACCCTAGATTTTTAAGACTAATTCAAGCAAGAAAAACCAATACTAGACTCTAACAAAGTTACATTACTTAAAAACCAAACTATGGTTCATCCTAACATCTAGGTACAGCTTAATAGAAGATTAATCTTAAAGTTAGGCTGTCCTAGTTCTTAAGTTTGAAGTCATGAAGGGTCTTTTTAATATGCATCCTAGATTAAGAAGTCTAGTTATTTGTTTGATCTTCAAGAAAAGTTATTATTAAACCTAGGGTTTCTAGAGATGTCCTCAATCCGATCAAATCTTAACAGCTCTAGGGTTGCTTTAAGAATCTCAGCAAACCACTAAAGGAAATTAGTTCATCATCATTCTTTTTTTTTCTTTTCAATTTATTTATTTTTTTATTTTATTTAATATGAAAGATTGCAAAGAAGCAAAGAAAAAGAAAACCAGAAGAGATCACAGATTAAAAAGAAAACCAGAGAGATCACAAAATAAAATTAAAAATAGCAGAAAATTAAATAGGAAAAAGGTAACCTTTATTCGATGAACGTCTCCCAAATACAAGCTCCTTCTTCCACAATGTGTTTGAAATAAAAATTACAACTTGCTTGAAATTTAAAGAGAAATAGCTAAAAGAAAACCCTAATACGTCTCTTGATGCCCCCTCTGCTGCGCCTGCAGGGATATTTATAGGTGCAGAAGGCCGAAGAGTCCTGGATAAACCTGCCCACAAAAACTGGAAACTGATCTCATCTAAATTGCCGCAAAATCCTGGTTTTTTGCCGCAATTTTGCAGCAAAAATGGCTCTTCTGGCCACGCGCTTTGGCCCGTGGCCTCTCCCGATCCGTTCATCTGGGCGTTTGCTTCTGGAAGTGTGATCCTGGCTCTTCATCTTGAGATTTCGAGATAACTTAGAAATCAAGTTACCTTGATCTCAAATATCCCAAATCTTTTATCCACGAATTTCCTTCTTATCTTTGGCATTTATGCTCATCCTGCAAGAGTTTAGGGTTGGGTAGAATTCTATCCTTCCCTCATCTTTAATAATTGCAACTTTAGCCCTTGTATATTTGCACTTTGACAATTGATATTTGCGCTTTTGCACCTGGTCTTCAAACATGGGCTTGGATCTGGGCTTTTGGGCTCTTTTAAGCTTTATTTATTATTAAAATAATAATTCGAGGCCTGCACACATTAAATAACAAAATATTAATAAATGTACATTATAATATGAATAAATGTGCAAATGTGATGGTAAATATGATGACAATTATGCATTTTTTACTACTAATCACACCCCCACACTTATCTTTTTGCTCGTCCTCGAGTAAAAATCAAAAAGAAAAAGAAAATCTAATCTAACTAACTCACTTTCATAGGAATCACGGTTGCACTTAGCGTGTGCAATAAGCCGTTACACCCCTAGGTTACCCTAGAGGACGAGTGTTGTCTCGTGAGGGTTTTCAGCGGATTACACCAACAAAATCCATAAAAAGGAAAATATTTGACTTATATTGGAAGAGACTAAGTAGTCTATAAGTTTTAGGATCCTCATTTTTATTCATTCTTCAAACCTAGTCTTTATAAAGTCAATTGTTATTCATTTTAGGTAAGGATTAAAATTGAATTTCTAATATAGTCTTTTTTGTTACCAAACATCATATGCATCCTTATGAATTTTACTAGAAATTCCTTAACTTGGACTCTCATGCCTCTTTATTTTTTTATAACATCATCTAATTTTCTTTCGTGTAAGTATCAAGGCTTCTTGAGGCCCTCATACCTAACTAATTGACTATTAGATGTGTTAATATAATTTTTTTTTTGGCATGTATAACTCATCTAATTTTCTTTCGTATAAGTATCAAGGCTTCTTGAGGCCCTCATACCTAACTAATTGACTAATAGATGTGTTAATACATGTATAATATTTCTCAGTTTTCTTAGACTTTCTAATCCACCCATGTAGCGAACTTAAAGTCGGTGGCTCCCAAACCGGTCGGCTTTAGGGCACCAGGTGAGAAAACACCCCGCGGACTCAAATTCGAATGAACTAGGCCACAAAACTAAGGACTTTATTTTTATTTAGAACTCACCTTTAGGCGTGAATACTTATGCTTCTTGAGGCACATGTATCCAGCTTAATTGGTGATATTTTTTTTTTTTAATGAGGCACAAGGTCTTTATCTTAGAATCCTAGATATGTACTAGGAATGCACATTTATTAAGGTAAAAATTAAGACTAACTAATTATTCAATTTCTCCTCCTATACCTAAAATTTAAACAATTTATTTATTTTGACCAAGTTTTTAGAAATCCTAATCATGATTTTCCTAATCCTTAAAACTAACTTAGATTTCTTTCAAAAAATAAGTCAAAGTATTATCCTTTTAAAAAATTTTTTTTTTATTGTATATTTTTTTTATTTTTTTAATTATATATATATATATATATATATATATAATATATTACATACCCTTCCCCCACACTTGTTTCATGCATTGTCCCTAATGTATGAATGAAATGTATGGATGCATGAACTGGCAGAAAGATATAATCACCGATACAGTGGGTCAAAAAGACCCATCGCCGCATTAGCTTCTGGCACAGACTCCAAAAAGATTTTAAGACGTTGACCATTTACCTTGAATGCATTGCCATTTTTGGGGTCGTAGATCTCTATGGCTCCGTGTGGAAACACAGTCTTAACAATGAATGGCCCTGTCCATCTTGACTTCAACTTGCCGGGAAAGAGGTGAAGTCTAGAGTTATAGAGTAAAACTTTTTGTCCTTGGACAAAAGTTTTTCTCGTGATGAGTTTATCATGAAAAACCTTAACTCTATCCTTCACAATCTTTGCATTATCGTATGCATCATTCCTCAACTCCTCTAGTTCAGAAATTTGTAATTTTTGAAACTCACCGGCCTTATCTAAATCGAAATTTAGCTGCTTAATTGCCCAAAGGGCCCGGTGCTCTAGCTCGACAGGAAGGTGACAAGCCTTTCCAAAGACTAGTTTATAGGGAGACATTCCTAGAATCGTCTTAAAGGCAGTCCTATATGCCCATAGGGCATCCACCAGTTTGGTGGACCAGTCCTTCCTATTCTGATTCACAGTCTTTTCCAAAATCAGCTTGACTTGCCTATTAGAAACTTCTACCTGTCCGCTAGTTTGAGGATGGTAGGGCGTAGACAACTTGTGAGTAATGGCATATTTTCGCATAAGAGCTTCAAAAGTTCTATTGCAAAAATGTGTGCCATTGTCACTAATGATGGCTCGAGGGATTCCAAAGCGTGAGATGATATTATCTTTCAAGAATTTGACAACAACTTTGTTGTCATTTGTCTTGCAAGGGACAGCTTCTACCCATTTTGACACGTAGTCTACGTCCAACAAGATGTATTGGTGCCCAAACGAATTAGGGAAGGGTCCCATAAAATCGATGCCCCAAACATCGAAAAGTTCTACTTCTAGAATAGGATTTAGGGGCATCATATTTCGTTTGGAAATTCTTCCTATCATTTGACATCTTGTGCAAGTTTTGCAATACTCAAATGCGTCTCTAAACACAGTTGGCCAATAAAAGCCACTTTGCAGAATTTTCTCGGCAGTTTTGCGGGGACCAAAATGTCCACCGCAAGCGAACTCATGACAGAAAGCTAGAACACTTCTAGTTTCCTCGTCGGGGACACATCTCCTAATGATTTGGTCGCTACAATATTTGAAAAGATAAGGATCTTCCCACATGTAATACCGGACTTGAGACAATAATCGGTATCTATCCTGTTTAGACCAACTAGGTGGTGTTTGGTTTGTGACTAAGTAATTTACTATGTCAGCAAACCATGGTTCCTTAGAGATGGCTAGAAGTTGCTCATCGGGAAAATTGTCATTGATGGGCAGCTCGTCAGAAGGTGCATTTGGCACACGAGAGAGATGGTCAGCTACGACATTTTCGACACCTTTTTTATCTCGAATTTCGAGATCGAATTCTTGAAGGAGAAGGATCCAACGAATGAGTCGGGCCTTCGCATCTTTTTTAAGTATAAGGTATTGAAGAGCAGAATGGTCAGTGAAAATCGTGGTCTTAGTCCCAAGTAGGTATGGGCGAAATTTCTCCAAAGCGAACACTACTGCCAAGAATTCCTTCTCGGTTGTAGTATAGTTCATTTGGGCGTCATTGAGCGTCCTACTCGAATAATAGATCACGTGCTGCTTGCTATCCTTACGCTGTCCTAAGACAGCACCTATCGCAAAATCTGAGGCATCGCACATGATTTCAAAAGGCTTGGACCAGTCCGGAGGTGAGATGATAGGAGCAGAGATAAGTTCCACTTTCAATTTCTCCCATGCACTATGGCACCTATCATCAAAGATGAAGGACACGTCTTTAGCTAGAAGGTTTGTAAGGGGTCTAGCAATTTTGCTAAAGTCCTTAATTAACCTACGATAAAATCCAGCGTGTCCTAAGAAAGACCGAATGTCCTTCACGCATCGCGGAAGTGAAAGTTTCGCTATGATCTCCACCTTGGCCTTGTCTACCTTAATCCCTTCCCTAGATATCTCGTGACCCAGGACAATCCCATGTTGCACCATGAAGTGACACTTTTCCCAATTGAGGGTCAAGTTCTTTTCGGTGCACCTACTCAGCACTAGCTCCAAGTGATGGAGACACTGGTCAAATGAATTTCCATAGACGGAGAAGTCGTCCATGAAAATTTCTAAGAAACGCTCGACCATATCCGAAAACAGGCTTAACATACAACGTTGGAATGTGGCGGGGGCATTGCATAAGCCGAAAGGCATTCGACGGTAGGCAAATGTCCCAAATGGACATGTGAACGTTGTCTTCTCTTGGTCCTCCGGGGCTATAGGGATTTGGTTATATCCCGAATACCCGTCCAAAAAGCAGTAATACTCATGACCGGCTAATCTTTCTAGCATTTGGTCAATGAAAGGGAGGGGAAAATGATCTTTCCTAGTGGCTGCATTCAACTTGCGGTAGTCTATGCATACTCTTACCTTGGTAGGCAATCGTGTTTGCACTAACTCATGCTTGTCGTTCTCTACCACAGTAAAGCTAGACTTCTTAGGGACCACATGCACTGGGCTAACCCATTCGCTATCGGAAATGGGATAAATGATCCCATTATCTAACAGTTTCACTATTTCGGCGTGTACAGCCTCCTGCATGAGTGGGTTTAGCCTACGCTGTGGATCTCTCTTCGGTCTAACCCCTTCCTCTAGATGGATACGATACTGGACTATCGTAGGGCTCAGTCCCTTGATATCTGCCATAGTCCAACCAATGGCTTCCCTATGTCTCCTAAGGGTTGCCAGTAGGTCTTCCTCTTGCCTATTAGTCAAATTAGATGCAACTATGACCGGTAGCGTCTCTTGTTCACCGAGGTAGGCGTACTTAAGATGTTTAGGCAAGGCTTTTAACTCCAAAGAAGGAGTTGGCTCGATGGGTGGAGGAGTTAAGCTAGAATCTCCCATCTCTATAGAACTCAAATTGATTCCCATTCGATCTCATCAAGACTGATATCACTTGTTTCTAACTCTTCCTCTTCCTCTGACTTAAATATGATCTCATCATTATGCTCACTCGTCATGTTCTCAATGGAGTTAACCTCAAAGGGTTGGTCGGTCACATCGTAGGGATGCTTACCTAGGTTGAAAATATTGACTTCCTTGGTCATATCCCCAAAAGTCAGTCTCATGGAACCGTTTCTACAATTTATAATTGCATTAGCGGTTACTAGGAACGGTCTTCCTAAGATAACGGGAGTTTGGGACCTAGGATTAGACACAGGTTGTGTCTCTAAGACAATGAAATCGACCGGGTAAATGAATTCTCCAACCCGTATGAGAACGTCATTGATCTCTCCCTTAGGAACTTTGATAGAGCGGTCAGCCAACTGAATAGAAACTTGGGTCGGGTTGAGTTCACCTAATCCAAGTTGTTGATATACGGAGAAAGGGAGCAAATTGATGCTAGCTCCTAAATCGAGGAGTGCTCGATTGATTTCGGCTCGACCTATGGTGCAAGAGATGGTGGGGCAACCAGGGTCCTTATACTTGATAGGGATCTGGTTGGACAATAGCTCACTAATGTTAGTGGCTAGAAAAACCTTCTTAGGCACACTAGTCTTTCTTTTCTTAGTACACATGTCCTTAAGGAATTTGGCATAGCTAGGGACCTATTGGATTGCATCAAGAAGTGGAATGTTGAGCCTAACTTGATTGAACACCTCTAATAATTTCTCCATATGTGCATTGTTGTTGCTTCTAAGCCTATTTGAAAATGGAGCTATAGGCTGGTGCACCTGACCTGCTGACTTTTCAGCTTCAGTTTCATTGGGACTGGATGGAGAAGGAGTTGAGCTAGATGGAATGAATGGCTGAGATGGATCCGATGGCATGGATACTTGATTATCAACTTGTTTCCCAGATCTGAGCGTATGAACCATGTGACACTGATTTGGGTCTTGAGCCTCATTGGCTGGCCTAGGATTCCTAGGATTTGGCAATGGTTGACTCGGTAGGGTACTCCTCTGTCTCTTTTGTTGGTTCAATTGGATCTCTATCCTATTAAAACTTGAGCCAGCGTGTCGTGGCTTTTAACTAGAGTGTCCATCTTTCTTTCCAAATTTGAAAGTCTTGTCTCCATTTGTGAATTTTGGAAAGATGGTGGAGGATTTTGACTAGGGAAATTTTGTTGATAAGGCGGATTTTGGAAATTGTTGGAGAATTTGGGCCTAGTTTGATCATTGTTGCTTGGGCCCCACGAAAAATTGGGATGATTTCTCCAACTAGGATTATAGGTGGGTGAATAAGGATTGTTGGCAGGCCTTGTGAAGGCCGCACTCATATGTTCGGGCAAGCTTTGATGCGCGATGAAGACAGGACATTCCTCGAACACATGGTTCATATCTTGACAATAAGTACAGCCCGCCGAAGATGTTGGGCTGACTTGGTTCACAGAGACTGGCTCTTTAGTTTCAAGAGCCTCTAGTCTTCGTATAACAGCAGCTAACTTAGCATCGGTTGCTACGTTGGCCTCAATGGAATGGATACCTCCTTTAGAAGAAGTAGGGTCATTAGTCCTAAATTTTTCCGGAGTAGGTTCCCATTGGATGGTATTATCAGCTAATTCTTCATATAATAACCATCCTTCATCTTCGTTCTTTTGCAAAAATCCTCCTTGGCACATGGATTCTGACAGCGTTTTAGTAGGATAATCTAATCCATCATATAGAACTTGGCAAAGTCGCCATTTCTCTATCCCATGGTGAGGGCATTGGGCAAGGAGGTCCTTAAAACGTTCGAAGTATTTCCAAAAAGGTTCATTGGCTGTTTGCTTAAACTGTAGGATGTTCATCTTAATCAGTGCAGTCTTGTGAACGGGATAAAATTTCTTTAAGAAGGCCTTAATGAAATTATCCCAAGAAGATATTGAACCGGCCTCTAGACTGTAGAGCCATTTCTTTGCTAAATCCTTCAAAGCAAAGGGGATAAATCTAAGTTTGATAGCATCTTTTCCTAACTTAGGTATATTCATCATGAGACATACTTCTTCAAATTTCCTTATGAAGAAGTATGCATCCTCGGATTCCAACTCATGAAATTTGAGAAGGGTGTTGATGTATTGCGGCTTGAGTTCAAATGGGTCAACACTTTCAATAGTAAGCTTGATGCAAGAAGGAAGAGAGGTTCTAATAGGATAGAACCTATCTTGGAGTGACTGTGGTTGTGCCATGTGTGAGTCGGGCTTGAGCTCGGGTGGTGAACTAGTTCTAGTTAGCCTGGATGTAAGTGGGTCTCTTGACCAAGCGGTCATGCACAATCAGCAAACAAGTTTACCCAATCAACCAAAAAAAGAAAAACAACAAAAAAAATCCTATTCTAGGGTTATCCTTGACCTAGACGACTCCTAACTTTAGACTGTCCTTAGGAGGTCTATTGTCGACGTTAACCACAAGCTAATCGGCCAGGTAGGTGGTAAGACCGGTGGGAGGTTTTCCGTCAGAGACGTTCCTTAATTAAATAACCACCGTTCTTCGGGCTTTCGGCCCTCAATCCCCTGCCTAGACACCGATTTGACAAGGGTTAATTTCGAACAATTTTCCTTCTTCGGTCAATCTCCTATTGAGTCCGAGTTAACCTAGGGCCAACGTCTAGTCAAATTTTAATTAAAGTTAGGGTTGTGAGTGTGACGGATATGATTTTTGGGCCAAGGAAGGGTGATGAAATCCCCACCTTATCTTGCTTATGGGTTATGCCCTTAAGATGAATTAGTGTACGTGTAAAGCGGTAGAAAAGTAATCACTCAAGAAAGCAGTAAACAACCAAGAGTGTTTCCTAATCTATATGCTATGCAAACGTACCTTGTCGCCAGCACTCTTCAACAGAATTAAAAAAAATGTAAATAGACACGTGCCCTAAATGCAAGAGTCTAAAAATTTTTTTTTCAACAAATGGGTTAATGTTATTAATTAGCAGTTGCAGAGTGATCACAGAGAAAAATAATCACAGCAGTAAGCAGATTTTTGCAATGCAAAGCAACCTGCAGAAATTTCTGTGAGTAGTTAACTACTCTTGCCGCGTTTCTGCGGCTTTTGCTGCGGATCTGCGGCAAAGGAGTAGGCCCAAGTGCTCTGCCTTCTAGGGCAGAGGCACAGGGTTGCAATATGTCCTCGCTGCTGCTTTGTTTTCCTGTTCCCTGTATCTGCAAACAGAAAATAAAAAATGATTAGATTGAGGAAATCGTGCCGTTCCTTCCCCGGCAACGGCGCCAAAAGTTTGATTGAGATTTTAAGAATAAAAAGAATTAAAGTTCAAATTTCTTAGTCTCAATGCGAATCCGCTATAGCAAGGGCTCAAGCGGGTCGTGATCCTCAGGGAAGGATGCGATGCAAGCTTTTCGACCCGATTCCTCTTTAACTTCAAAATAAGAGAAGAAGTGATTAGATTTGAGATATATGATATGAAAGATGTGGCTTTGCTGATCTTCTACCACAACCCTATTGCAAGTTAAGGAGATTGATCATCACATTGAAGTATATGTAATTTACCCTAGATTTTTAAGACTAATTCAAGCAAGAAAAACCAATACTAGACTCTAACAAAGTTACATTACTTAAAAACCAAACTATGGTTCATCCTAACATCTAGGTGCAGCTTAATAGAAGATTAATCTTAAAGTTAGGCTGTCCTAGTTCTTAAGTTTGAAGTCATGAAGGGTCTTTTTAATATGCATCCTAGATTAAGAAGTCTAGTTATTTGTTTGATCTTCAAGAAAAGTTATTATTAAACCTAGGGTTTCTAGAGATGTCCTCAATCCGATCAAATCTTAACAGCTCTAGGGTTGCTTTAAGAATCTCAGCAAACCACTAAAGGAAATTAGTTCATCATCATTCTTTTTTTTCTTTTCAATTTATTTATTTTTTTATTTTATTTAATATGAAAGATTGTAAAGAAGCAAAGAAAAAGAAAACCAGAAGAGATCACAGATTAAAAAGAAAACCAGAGAGATCACAAAATAAAATTAAAAATAGCAGAAAATTAAATAGGAAAAAGGTAACCTTTATTCGATGAACGTCTCCCAAATACAAGCTCCTTCTTCCACAATGTGCTTGAAATAAAAATTACAACTTGCTTGAAATTTAAAGAGAAATAGCTAAAAGAAAACCCTAATACGTCTCTGGATGCCCCCTCTGCTGCGCCTGCAGGATATTTATAGGTGCAGAAGGCCGAAGAGTCCTGGATAAACCTACCCACAAAAACTGAAAACTGATCTCATCTAAATTGCCGCAAAATCCTGGTTTTTGCCGCAATTTTGCGGCAAAACTGGCTCTTCTGGCCACGCGCTTTGGCGCGTGGCCTCTCCCGATCCGTTCATCTGGGCGTTTGCTTCTGTAAGTGTGATCCTAGCTCTTCATCTTGGGATTTCGAGATAACTTAGAAATCAAGTTACCTGATCTCAAATATCCCAAATCTTTTATCCACGAATTTCCTTCTTATCTTTGGCTTTTATGCTCATCCTGCAAGAGTTTAGGGTTGGGTAGAATTCTATCCTTCCCTCATCTTTAATAATTGCAACTTTAGCCCTTGTATATTTGCACTTTGACAATTGATATTTGCGCTTTTGCACCTGGGCTTCAAACATGGGCTTGGATCTGGGCTTTTGGGCTCTTTTAAGCTTTATTTATTATTAAAATAATAATTCGAGGCCTGCACACATTAAATAACAAAATATTAATAATTGTGCATTATAATATAAATAAATGTGCAAATGTGATGGTAAATATGATGACAATTATGCATTTTTTACTACTAATCACTGCCAGGCTAGGCCGGTCGACCGTAGCGGTCGACCGACGTGCACGGATACGTGCACGCTGGCTGCCCCATGAGCCGGTCGACCGAACGGTCGACCGACTGAGAGTAGGTTCCTCTCTATTTTGCCTCCGGCCGACCGAGCGGTCGACCGGACAGAGAGCGTGGCTCTCTGTATCTGGGACGGTCGACCGCACGATCGACCGGTAGCTGCCAGCGGTCAAATATGACCGTTGGATGGTCAATCGATCGGTCAACCGGTAGTTCATTTTTGGCAGGATCTGCTGCCAACGGCTAGTTTTATAAATGGGCTATAAATACCCCATTGGAAAGAGGTTTTCTCAAAGAATTTTTTGGACGAAATTTCTGAACTTTCTCTAGTGTTTTCACAGCAATCAAAAGATGTTTTTGGCTTTAATTAAACAATCCATTTGGTGATTTTGCTAGGGTTTGGAAAATCAAGAAAGGGTTTTTGGGAAAAGATTTTGATTCAACTTCTTCATCTTGGTTTCTAGTTTTTCCCAAAGATTTTCTTTGTGATTTTGATTTTCATTCCTTTGGTTTTCTCCACACTTGAGCTATATCTACTATCTCATTCTATAGGATCCTTGTGTGGGAAAGAAATTGTTTGTGGTTGTTGTTTAGACCACCAAGTTGAAAACCCTTCATTTGCGTGGCTTTGTGCCTTTCCCTCATTGTGTTGAGGAGGTTGTGCATTTGGGTTGTATCCCTCAAGTTGTGAGGTGATCCTTGTGTTGCTTTGTGCTAATCCCTCAAGTTGTGAGGTGATTGTTTGTTGGTTTGGAGTTGTGCCTCAAGGAGGAGATTGTATTTGTAAGGAGTGGAGTTGGGTACTCCTTGTAATTGTTATTGCCCCAAATTCTCGGTGGAGGTTCCCTTTGTGGGAGTCCTTTGTGGACAAGCTAGTGGACTTGAAATCCTTCTATGTGAAGGCGGGGATGTAGAGCTGGGTGCTCGAACCTCGAAACATATCTTGTTGTTTGCGCTTGTTCCCTTGGCTCTTACTCTATCTCTCTCTTTTTACTTTGTGCCTTGCATCAATTCATATTGTTCATTCATAATTATTTGCTTGGCTTGTTTGAGTGTGCATCATCTTGTGTAATTGCAATTAGTTTTTAAATTCCACATTTAGTTCACTAGATTAGCATTATCACCTATTCACCCCCCTCTAGGTGATTTCAATTGGTATCAAAGCCTACGCTCCTGATATTTAGGTTTAACCACTAGGAGTGAGATCTTGGTTTGCTAATCTTCATTTGCATTGTTCATTTGCACAATTATAGTTGCACTCATGGATAGCCCTCCTATGTTTGACTTTTTTAGACTTGATGTTTGGAAAGCCAATATGAGTAGTCATTTGAAAACCCTAGGACATCTAGTTTATCAAGCCACTACTAATGAATCCTACCCAAATCATAGTAAGCATAAAAAGGCAAATGCATTAGCACTTAAACACTTAGAGCATCTTTTAATGAAGATCTTTTATCGGTGTTTGATCATTATGATTCGGCTTTTACAGTTTGGAGCATATTGATTTCTCCCGAGCTACCAAGGATCATCAACAAGTTGAGAAGATCTAGAAGAGACATGTCCGACGAGCATTGCCTCAGGTCCAGGGGAAAAACTCCCTTGAGGTACAATCGGATTCTCAATTAGATGATTGCTCTAGTTCCTATTGCGATGGTTTTTAGAAGCTCAAACCTTAAATATGGAACTTGCCACAAAGCTTGAAAATTTTTTGGAAAAACATAATCTTTTGAAAAAGAATAATCTTGAACTAAAAGAAGAAATGAAGGATTTGTGCTCAACTTTTGAATCGGTTTTGCAAGAGAAGGAAGAGATTACTAGTGAACGTGACTCACTAAGATCTCAACTAGACCTTGCCCTAAAAGAGATTGATGTTTTGAAAAGCAAAATGATTGTGATGATGTTGTGAAAATCAATGAGGCTTTATCTTCTAAATTGGATTTTTTTTTAAAAGATACCTTGTTTTGAAAAATAAAATTGAATTCATTACAAAAGAATTGGATTTTAGTTTTATAAAAATAAATCCTTACAAAATGATTTAGATTCTCGTGTTTGCCATGCTAGTGTAGCTTCTTCTTCTAGCACACCTATTGCATGCTCCACTTTATCTTCTAGTATTGAAAATGACATAAATGTTTTGAAGAAAAGTGTTGAATGTTTGGGCTCCACTTTGAGCAATGTACTTTGAATCATACACGCTTGGAAACCTTGGTTCGCAAGAAACAAGTTCCATCTTTACATGTACACCATCACGGCATACGCATGCTCATCACGGACACAACCATAACATGTAAGCTCATGTATACACATGTACACATTGTGGTCGAAATGGCCACCTTGCTAGATTTTACTATGATTGTTTACATATTGAAAATTAGCAAATAATCTTGTTTGGGTTAGAAAAGATACTAACCCTCGTGGACCCAAAAGAAAATGGGTACCAAAGACCACCCCTTTGATTTTTGATGTAGGTGTGGGCTCTCGCATCACCTGAGAGTATTGGTGCCTTGAGGTGGATGCGTTCCATGCTTAAAGAGAACCATTTTTGGATGCATCACTTTCAAGGAAGGTTTGGTGGAGAGGACCACCATTGGTTTGGAGAACTAGAGAGGTGCCTTCATCGGTTTTGGTATCTATCTCTAACTCGCGTTTTATTTGCATGCTTTTCATGTTCATCATTCTATAGCATGTCTTATTGTTCATTATGCTTATGTCATGTTGATTAGTTTAGTGTTATACATGTTTAGTTACTTGAGACACCTATGTTTTATATGGATCTATATTTAATGTTCTCACTTTGTTTTAAACTAATATGTATGCTCTAGATCTAATGCACATACATATGCATAATGATCATATGTGTGTTTATGATTTTTGTTTTGTTTTGATAAGTATGTTAAATGCCATGTATTAGACCATTGACATGCATGTATAGCTTATGAGATCACCCATGTTTATATGGACCCATATGTTGTGTTCTCACCATTTGTTTAGCTATTATGCACATCATAGCTCTAATAGCATGTGGATTTACATAATGATCGTTTTTTTTTTGTAATGATGATGATATGTGTCCCGTTTCGTGCTTCATGATTTGAATATATATTTAGATGTTAGTTTTCATGAAAACTAGGATTTATACTTGTACATAAAATGGGCCACAAGTAACTCTTTTTATGTTTGTGCTTGAATGCCTATTTGTACCCATTAGATGTGCTAGTATAGTCTAGTTTTGATGATTCATGCATTCTAACTTGTATTCCTCATTTTGAATATGTTTCTATGATCATGTGTTTTAACTTCATGTATATGTCTATCTTGTCCAAACTATTGATTATACATGTACATCCTTGAGCCACGTGTCTTCATGCATATACTTTTGTGAACTCATTATGTTTAGGATATGTATGTATACTTTAGTTTGCACATGACATACATATGCCTTGAAGTTTAAATCGTTTTGATGATTTTCATGTTTTTAGGTAATTTCAATTGGTAATGAAAATCTAGTTTTTCATGTTTTCATGTTTTTAAGGAATTTCACATGAGCTTAATTGAATATTTTCATGTTGATATGTATCACATTATACTTGTACACTCACTTTATTAGTTTACTCATGATTTGTTTTCATGAGACTATGATATGGGCTTTATGGACTTTGAGTGTTTAGTGATTATGTGATTTACATGTGTTTCATGGAAAACAATTTTGTTTTATTCCTTACTTGAAGGTTTCGTACTAGTTTAAAGTTTTTCCTATAACTAGTTCGTATTCTTCACTATGGTAGAGTTTTTCAAACATATTACATTTTCAACCTATTTTTTGAAAACCCCTACCTTCCAAGGGTGGTTGGATGGGAGATCATGCTCATGTATGCTTTACATTGAAAATCATTTCAAACTTGAACATGATTGGGAGGATATGATATGAGATACACTTGATCTTATTGTTGTTTCAATTGGTATCATTGAATTCTTTCAATTGGTATCAATCTTGACATTTCTTGTATACTCATATATTTTTATGTATGTATGCTTACATTTCAAAGAATATCAATTTCAATTGGTATTTACTTTTCATACATATATATGTTTTATTTGTGCTTATTATATCCCTATATCTTTAAGCACAAGATTTTGTTTATGCTAAGCTTGAGCTTCAACTTTTTTTTCAATTGATTTAGCTTTCAATTGGTATTCTTAATTCAAACCTTATTTTTCAATTGTTTTTGTTGGTATTTCATAAAGGGGAGAAAATCTTATATTTCATCTTTCAATTGGTATTTTGTATTCCACTCCCTTACTTTATGATAGAAAATAATGATTTCAATTTGTATCTTATGCCTTAAAAGAATAATAATTTCAATTGGTATTAAGATTTATGTTTAGAAATTCAAAATTTGTAATGTTTAATTTTATTGGTATCAAGATTGTTTATTTACAATTGATATGATATTTGTTTACTTATCAATTGTTATCAAGATTTGTGTTTTTCAATTGGTATAGTTTTCACTTTTAAATTGGTATCAATTATGCACTTCCTTGACACATTTTTAATTGGTATCATATTTGAGTTTAGACAAAAAGGGGAGAACATCTCTTGATTGATTCCATGTTTTGAATAAAAGAGAAGAATATGTGTATTAGTTTTGTTTTGTTTGTAACCCCTTTGTTGATGATTGACAAAAAGGGAGAGAAAAATTTGAGTTTATATATGCATATTATGCATGTTTTTGTTTTTATTAATTCATTTGGTATCAAAGCATTGTTTTTAGAACATGTTTATTTTTGGTATCAAGATCTTGTAAAAGAGATCATTAGTTTTGTTTGCATATATGAAGTTTAATTGGTATTTAGAGCATGTTTATTTGTTAGTTTTATTGGTATCTAGAGTGTTTATTTGTTTTTGAAAATTTCATTGGTATCTAGAACCTTTTATTGTTTTATGCATATCTATGCTTGTTTCGTGTTTCATATTCATTGCATATTTATGTTTATTTGTTTATGCATGAGTTAAGGGGGAGCTTCTTTGAAGCTTAACTTTAATCCATGCATATATAACTCCATGAGTTTTGTCATCATCAAAAGGGGGAGATTGTTGATCCAAAGGCCTTCCACTCTAGTTTTGATGATGATTAACTCATATAGTTATGTGTACTAATAATCTTGTGTTATTTAGTTTCAGATCATTAATCAGTTATTAGTTGGTGATTAGCTTCAATAAGATGATTTGGAAGCTTTCACATGTTGATTCAAGAGCCGAGCGTCAAAGATCATATATAGCACTTGCTCGGTGGATCAAAGAGTTTTGGATCGAATCGGCTTGAAGATTGCGCTCTACAAGAAGACATCGGTACCTAGTTTAGTTTTGTGTTTAGATCCAAATTGTAAGATTAGAATAGTATGATATGCTCAGTTCACAACACACATGTTTCATGTTTTGAATATTGGTTTTCGGTTTTTTTCCGTTTTTTGTTTAACCGATCTTGATTTCATGAATAGATAGATCAAAATAAGTTTACATGGTTTAATGTATATTAGATTTGTTCTATATACATGCATGCTTCATCTTCTTAGACAAACTTAGTTTGATAGTCTATTTCATGTGTTTTATGTTTTGGTATTTTTAACAAAACATATTTGGAATTAAAGTCAAAAACATGGATATTATATATATGTTTCATGCATATTGGTTTTCTACCTATATGCATCATGCCTAAATGTTGTTTAATATCATGTTTTTGTATTTGGATAAGTTTTGGACAAAATGTATTTTCTATTCAAAATTCAAGTTTTAGAAAATACAGTTTTAGATTTTGGTAAAAATGATAAGACACAAAAATGTTTCAAGATGTTTGAAATTTGTGTTGAAATATTTAACACAAGTTTGTATTTCAATGAAAAGTGATAAAACTATTTTTGTGGAATTTTAGAGATTTTATGGGAATTTTTTAAGACATTAAAAACCAGTTTTCCCTGAACTGTAGCTGCCAGGCTAGGCCGGTCGACCGTAGCGGTCGACCGACGTGCACGGATACGTGCACGCTGGCTGCCCCATGAGCCGGTCGACCGCACGGTCGACCGACTGAGAGTAGGTTCCTCTCTATTTTGCCTCCGGCCGACCGAGCGGTCGGCCGGACAGAGAGTGTGGCTCTCTGTATCTGGGACGGTCGACCGTCGACCGTAGCTGCCAGCGGTCAAATATGACCGTTGGACAGTCGACCGACCGGTCGACCGGTAGTTCATTTTTGGCAGGATCTGCTGCCAACGGCTAGTTTTGTAAATGGGCTATAAATACCCCATGGAAAGAGGTTTTCTCTCAAGAATTTTTGGACGAAATTTCTGAACTTTCTCTAGTGTTTTCACAGCAATCAAAAGAAGTTTTTGGGCTTTAATTGAACAATCCATTTGGTGTTTTTGCTAGGGTTTTGGAAAATCAGAAAGGGTTTTTGGGAAAAGATTTTGATTCAACTTCTTCATCTTGGTTTCTAGTTTTTCCAAAGATTTTCTTTGTGATTTTGATTTCCATTCCTTTGGTTTTCTCCACACTTGAGCTACTCTACTATCTCTATAGGATCCTTGTGTGGGAAAGAAATTGTTTGTAGTTTTTGTTTAGACCACCAAGTTGAAAACCCTTCATTTGCTTGGCTTTGTGCCTTTCCCTCATTGTGTTGAGGAGGTTGTGCATTTGGGTTGTATCCCTCAAATGTGAGGTGATCCTTGTGTTTGCTTTGTGCTAATCCCTCAAGTTGTGAGGTGATTGTTTGTTAGTTTGGAGTTGTGCCTCAAGGAGGAGGTTGTGTTTGTAAGGAGAGGAGTTGGGTACTCCTTGTAATTGTTATTGCCCCAAATCCTCGGTGGAGGTTCCCTTTGTGGGAGTCCTTTGTGGACAAGTTAGTGGACTTGAAATCCTTCTGTGTGAAGGCGGGGATGTAGAGCTGGGTGCTCGAACCTCGAAACATATCTTGTTGTTTTGTACTTGTTCCCTTGGCTCTTACTCTATCTCTCTCTCTTTACTTTGTGCCTTGCATCAATTCATATTGTTCATTCATAATTATTTGCTTGGCTTGTTTGAGTGTGCATCATCTTATGTAATTGTAATTAGTTTTTAAATTCCGTATTTAGTTCACTAGATTAGCATTATCACCTATTCACCCCCTCTAGGTGATTTCACTTCCTTGGTCTCTGTCCTCTCCACCACCTGAGAGACGGTGTGGACTTCAACACTGAGTCTCTCCAAATTGACATGCCTACTCATCACGATCTTCTTGTCTTCGGGATCCCACCTGTAGCTATTCCTCTTGACGCCCAAATAGACAAACCTCTTTGCTTGCGAATTCACCTTGCCATTCTTGGCACTGAAGTAGGTCAGACTTTCAAACTCCCGCAGCACATCATGATCTTGAGCAGCTTTCCTAGACCAAATTTTTTCAATGGAGCTTTACCTCCTATCTCAGTCGATCTATTCATGAGATGGCTAGCATACACAGTCGCCTCAGCCTAAAACGACTTGTCTAATCCTGCATTAGACAACAACCTCCGAACCTCCTCCAGCAAGGACATTACTTTCTTTAGCCAACCCATCTGTACCTGTCGTGAAGTAAGTAACAATTCCGTGTTCTGACCAAATCGTAAGAATTGGTACATGTCCTTTCCAACATTACCAATCTTTAGCTCCTTAATCTTCCTACCTATCTGCCTCTCCATTCTTCCTTTCCACTTCACCAATATATCTGGGCTTCACTACTTTGTATTCTCATTGGACATATCCAATAATGCCTAGATACACTATCAATGAAAGAGACAAGTACCTGTGACCTCCAAGCGATGTCGTCTTACCAGGTCCCCAAATGCACAACACAATCAAGAAGACCTTCATTGCGGTGAGTACTGGTGCTATTTTAATTTTCACCTTCTTCTTGTCCAGAACGCTGTGTTCACCTTCTAACTTGCAGGTAGCAGTACCTTCCAACGATTCCATCTTTGCAGGAGCTTGCAAAGACTTTTCTTCTTCCTGTCCGACCTTTTCCTGCCAGACCTCCGGGCCACCATCATCTGAGGAACTGGAAGTCTTCACCTAATTTGTAATCGTACTACCCTTCAAGTAGTAGAGATTGTCTCGGCGGACGCCCTTCATTACCACCATCGAGCCCTTGATCATCCTGAGATCGCCATCTCGAACAGATATCACCATGCTCGATGCTTCCAAAGCTCCAACGGAGATTAGATTTCTCTTCAACTGAGGTACATACCTCACTCCCTTCAGCTCCCTTACCATCCCATCAAACATCCTGATTCGGATTGTACCTACACCCTCCATGCTACATGGGTGATCATCGCCCATAACGATCGAACACCCCTCCAGCTTCTCAAAGCTAGAAAATCAACCCCGATTAGGGCACGCATGGTATGTTGTACCTGTATCCAAAATCCACTCATCTTCCCATGAGTGACCAACGATGGGAGTAATGACTGAAAATGAGAAACCTGACGAGTCCGAATCTGATCCATCTGCCTGTGAACTACTCCTCTGAGTATTCGTCACCTTTGCAAGATTTGCTTCAGCCTTCGACTCCTTCTTCTTCCCTTTGAACTTCGGACAGTCCACTTTCTAGTGCCCTATTTCTCTGCAAAAGGCACACTGGTTCTTTCTCAGATCCCTATAGCCCGACCTGGACTTTGATCTTCCTCTTTCTTCACTGCCCTTCCTAGATGAACCCCTGCTCTTACCGCTAGCGCTCTGCCGACGAGCTGACTGAGAAGGCTGTCTCTCTTTTCTCCTTGTCTCATAGTTTGCCAATGCAGACGACACCTCATGATAGTCCAGAGTCTGTCTACCATTTATAAAGGTTAATGTGAATGTCTCATACTCCTCCGCTGGGAGTGAGTTCAGGAGGATTATAGCCTTGTCTTCCTCATCTACCTTGACATCCACGTTCACCAAATTTGTAAGAAGCTTCGTGTAGTGGTTGATATGCTCATTCACGAGCAGCCCCTTCTTCATCTGAAACCCATACAGCTTGCTCTTCAACTGCAATCGCGATTCCCACTTTTGGGTCAGATATTTCTTCTCAAGGGTCTCCCCAACTGCCTCGCAGATGTCTTGTGTAACACAAGATATTTGATGTATTGTGTTAGACACGACCTAATCAACCCACACGCACACCTGTTCATCTTCTCCCACTCTTCTTCAGTGGTTTTTTCCTCGTCTCTTTTCCAGAAGTAGAGTGTCCTTGAGGTTCGATGCATTCAGGTCATCCATAACCTCACACCTCCACATCCCAAAATTATTTGTGCCGTTAAACTTCACCACGTCTATCCTCGGATGAGGATTCATGGTCTTAACCGATGTACTTTCTTCTGCCATTTATCTAACTGAAACCTCTATGTATGCGGAAAACCAACTGGAAATAGATCACAACTTCGATAAAAATCAAATTTTTACCTTCTTCCCTAAACCCTAGATTGAGTTTCTGTCCGGATCTACTCCACCAATGATTCCTTGAGCACTCCTTGTGTTGTTCTATGATCGATACACCCCCACGAGCAAGACTACCGCTGATCTGAGATCAACACACGATCTCCACCGAATCAGCTCCTGATGCCCTCCGAATCGCCAGAAAAATCCCAAGCGCAACCTGGGAAGCTCTGATACCACTTGTTGTGCTCCGACAACAACAACCCACAGAGGAATCCTAAATCTCCAAAGCACACAAGAACAGTACCACAACCAGCACAAACAAAACAATCCAGAGAAAGAGCACAAAACACAGATTTAACGAGGTTCGGCCTTGTTGCCTACGTCCTCGGGGAAAGAAAGGGGGAGGGTTTTATTGATTTCAACAAATCAATACTTACAGCAATGGGGATCGGAAAGTTCTGCCTCTGCTCTACTATCCTCCACAATTGCTCTCACAAACCCTACTATAAGATCTCTCTACAGATTCCTCAAAAGGATACAAAACCTTAGAAATTCAACACAGCCCTTAAATAGGGTTCAAAAATAACCCTTTTCGAAACAGGCAGACCCGACTGTCGGTCGACCGGCCGGTCGACTGACCCTATGCACCGGTCGACCGGGCCGGTCGACCGTTCCCAACCGAGAGTTGGGTCACTTCAGTCGGTCGACCGGGCGGTCGACCGAGATGATGCCTTGTGCATGTTGTGCACGTCGTCCGACCGGACTGGTCTGCCGCCCACTGCTTCTGCCGACGATCGACCGGGCCGGTCGACCGTTACCCTGTTCTGCTGTTTTCTACTGCTGCTGAATTCTGAATTTCCTTCTTCTCTTCGTTGACTTCCTCGACGACTTCCTCCCCTACAGTCTGGTGGGTATTTTTGTGCAGGAAGATAAATATTTTAATTAAATGGAGCATAGGATAATGAATGAATAATTGAAGAGAATTAAAAACTAGCTTAGAAATTTGTAAAAGAATTGAGTGAGGATCTGTTATTTTCATTAGCTTCCTCTCTGCACATTATTCTGGCTGGGAAGGAGAAAACATAACTACCAGTTCAGTTCGGGACGTGAAATAGGGATACGAGACGTGACACGGGTACGGGAAATGTGGTCTCGAAAATATGAGAACGGATATATATACATATACATGTATGCATGTATATGTGTGCATAACATCGTTAGTTTCATGTAGACCAAAATAGCGAAATGTTCAAATTGTTTTAGAAATTTCTGTAAAATTGTAAGAATTAAGTAAATATAAGAAATAAACATCTATGTAACTTGAAAAATATATAAAAGGTATTCAATGTTACCCTTATTTAAATACTATTGTTTATATTATTATATAAATATTCTCAATATATGTTTTCGATCAATAAATTTTTTATGAAATGCTTCATTTCAAATTCATGTAAGAAACATTTTCCACAAACTTTCTTATATGCAAGTTATTCTTCAAAAAACAATTGCTTCTATTAATTGTGACTAGTTTCTCGGTAATCGTTTAAAAGTTTCTCACACAAAAAACTAGTTTCATATGATTTGTCATGCATTTGAATAAGTATTTTGAAAGTGGCAGAAAATATCCTAATGATATAAACACAGTGTCCAACAGTGCGGGGAATGTTTCCTTATGCTTTTGTTCAAACATAGTATGTTGTGTCCGTGTCAAAAACCAGCATCCCAGGACACGAGTGTCCCAGCTGAGTGTCCTGTAACTATGGGAGAAACTATGTAATGATGTATTGACCCTTCTCATTAAAGAATCACCATAGAACTTATACCAGAGCCATTTAGCTCCAGGCATTGCTAACTGCTTACAAGTTGATGAAACCTCTCTAGAATCAACAAGACAGGTATGCTGACAGGCGACTACAAAACTTTCATGTGATGCATCATGCTTGTTCACATTTACTTACGTCCATTAAAATAAAACGTAGGTGCAGTTTTTGCCACTTCTAGTATTTGGATTGTGCTTCTGTGTCAATCATTGTGTTTACCATTGTACAAAGCTACAGTTTGGTGTCAATCATTGCACTTGTTGGAATATCAAATAAAAATGTCTTTTTTGGAAGATGAGCAGTCATCATCAATTGAGAGAAATATAGAGTCATCATCTTTATTTAAAGAAATGATGAGTCATCATCAATTAGGAGTCATCATCAATAAAGAGTCATCACCTTCAATTAGAAGGAATGAAGAGTCATCATCATCAATTTAGAGAAATGATGATGTAAGATCACCTAGAGGGGGGGTGAATAGGTGATGGCTAATCTAATGGTCACTTATGAACAAATAATACGGAATTAAAACTAAGATGACCAAATTAACCTTCTTTTATTAAACACTTATGTATAACACAAGAGTGTTGCCGAATTCCCCTTGCGAGGCTCTGGACAAGCTCCTCTAGATTCCCTTGAATGGGTTGAGGTGCCGCGTTGGCTCTCTTGGTTGAATACTAGTGTTAACAACAATCCCAAGCAAGTATGTATATCAATTATGAGCACAAGGGAATATATCATGCATATATAAGATGAACACAATAAATTGAATGCAAGATATAAATAGAGACAAAAAGAGAAAGAGAGCAAGAGTGAGCAATCGCAAACACAAAGGGTTTGTTTCGAGGTTCGAGCACACTTGCTCTACATCCCCGCCTTCGACACACGAAGGATTTCCACTATGCAAGATCCCCAACGGATCTCTCCTTGGTGCCGCAACACCTACAAGCTCTCGGACTCCCTTGTCCGTACACCACAAGCCCACCGGCTCAATGAGGGCGCACCTCAAACCACCGAGTTCACACAAGAACTCTACCACACGAGCACACTTGCCCGTCTCCTCAAAATACAATGAAAATCTCTTTGGTGATCTAACACTTGATCACCAATTACAAACTCACTACAACACTTTCCTATAGGATAGATATGTCTATGGATGCTCAAGTGAAGTGTGAGAAATCAAGGAAAGAAAGCTATGGTGAAAAAACACAAGAAATCACTTTTACACTCTCTTGATAAAATCCCTTTAAGATGGGAAGTATTTGCACTCAATTTTGTGGAGAAAAACTCTTCTAAAAGTATCAGAAAAACTGGCTCAAGAGTCTCTAAAATCTTCTGCTAAAAACAATTGACAAGACCCCCTTTTATAGGCTGACAGAAAATAGAGCTTGGGGTTCTGTCAGAGCTACCGGTCGACCGGTCCGTCGACCGGCAACGGTCAAAAATCCGACCGTTTGCAGCCTCCGGTCGACCGGCCCGGTCGACCGACTTCCTGGAGCAGAGAGCAAATTCTCTATCGGTCGACCGGCTCGGTCGACTGATATTTCCAGAGAGCAAAAGCTCTCCTGGTCGGTCGACCGACCCGTCGACCGGCCACTGTGCTGGCAGTGTGCACAAGGCTGTGCACATCGGTCGACCGGCCTTCGACCGACTTGGCCTGTCAGCCAATGTCCAGGTCTGAAAACAGGATTTAAAATCTTTTATAAAATCCTAAAAATACATAGAAATTCTACAAAAATAGTTTTACCAATATACTATGAAGGACAAACATGCTTGCACAAAATCAGACATGTTATAGATGTTTTGGTCTATTTTTGTAACTTGGAAATATTAGCTCATAATAAAAACGTTTTTCTAAAGCAACATGTTTTTCTAAAACTTGTTTTTCCATAACTTCATCAATACAAAACAAGATATACTTTAAAGCATAGTGTGTATGGATATCCATCACACACACAATCAAGATGACATATCTAGTTTTTGACATAAGGCCTAAACTTGGTTTTGAAATATCAACATGTTTTTCCAAACTTTCATCAAATACAAAAACAAGATATACTATAAAGCATAGTGTGTATGGATATGAATCCACTACACAATCAAGATGAAATATCTAGTTTTTGACATAGGCTCTAAGCATGGTTTTGGATATAAGATATGTAAACTATGAAATACCAAAAATCAAAACCACTTAAATACAAATTTGGTTTTTGTTAAATTCTTTTCTGAAACAAAATTTTTTATGAAAACAATTCTATCAAGAGTGTGTGTGCATGGTATACTTGAGCAATCCACCAACTATCTATCCTTTACATTTTACTCTAAAACAAAACAAAATCTTATACCTAGACACAAGTCTTCATCCTCTTGAAGTCTTCACTTGAAGTCTTCTCATCTTCTTGACTTGGTCCACATGCAATCCCCCGAGCTCATCTCTAAATGTGATCTTGATGCATAGGCTCGTGAATCAACCGGTGCTAGCTTCCAACTTGACTTTAATCCTTTGTTGAAGCTCCACACCTACTAAGATCTTGATAAGGAATCTGTCACTAATTAAACACAAGATCATTAGTAATCATAACTTCATGAGTTGATCATCATCAAAACTAGGGTGATAGGCCTTTGGGCCAACATCTCCCCCTTTTTGATAATGACAAAACTCATGACGTTATATATGCATGGATTAAAGTAAAGCTTCAAAGAAGCTCCCCCTTAACTCATGCATACAAATAAATAATAAATATGATCATGAAGCACATGAATATGAATGCAAATATGGAGATGCAACAAGCATAAATCAAAATCTTTTTACTCCTATTTGCATAAATCAAACCATATGCATATACAAATTCCCCTTAAGTAAGAAGGACAAATACTTCTCCCCCTTAAGCAAGGAAATCATGCATATATATCAAAACAAAAACACAAATACTTCTCCCCCTTTTTGTCAATCATCAACAAGGGTTCAAAGTAAAATCAAATCAACAAATTTTCTCCCCCTTTATGTCAAAAATAAAGAAGTCAAGGAGGGGCAATACAAATCAAAAATTTTGATTTTTCTCATCAAAACAAATCATTAATTCTATTTTATCAAAACAAACTTTGAATTTTCTCTTTGATATCAAATGAAAAATATTGATACCATTTTAAATCTAATGCATAAGCTTGAAAATAAGATTTGAATTAAGCTTAGCATTAACAACACATGAAGAATTCGAACTAGTTAAATGAGAGTGTTTAACAACTAGTACGAAATCCTTCTATCAAGGAATAAATCTAAGGATTTTCATGAAATATCAATGAAACACAAAACACTCAAACACTCTAATCTATAAAGTCCAAATAGTTTCAAAGAGTGAGTGTACTAATGTTATGTGAAACATGGCATCATGAAAATGGCAATAAGGTACAATATTCCTTAGAAATCATAAACATCAAAATCATCTCACATTTTTTTATTAATCATTGAAAACAAAATCTATATGTCAAGATATATGTATGTTTTGACAATACATGAATATACATACATATCTCTTAAACTCAGTGAGTCTATATGAATGGATTTGCATTGAAGGCAAAAGACTCAAGAGTTATACATGTATATTTTAAGGTTTGGCAAAATCACATACATATAAAATAAAAGGCACATGATCATAATCAATCCAAAAGGTGAACATAAGTTTAAATATGTATGAATCATCAAAACTAAGCAATACAATACATTTCAAGGGTTCAAATAACATTTAAGCACACTTACTAATAGATCTTTTGAGGCCCATGATATGTTCAAGTATAAATCCTAGTGTTGACAAAAACTAACATATAAACTAATATTCAAATCATGAAGCATTAAATTTTAAGAAAAATTGAATCATGTGACAATCTCAAAAACTATTTGAAGGATACATACTAGTATAAATTGTTTTTGAAAGCTAGTTAAAGATCCTTCAAATATGTCAAATCATATGTTTTTCATGAATGAGACTAAGTACATAAAAATCCAAGCACTCATAGTCATAAGGCTCATAAATATATTTTTGAATAAAAGATGAGTGTTCACAGGTTATGTAAATAGTATTTTCATGAAAATAGAAAATGAAGCATGAATCTCATGAAATCTATATTTTTCATCTTAAAACAAATCATATATTTTTCATAAAGCAATACTAAATACACAAAGATTTAATCACTCATGGTCTATAGAGCTCAAAATATTTTGTATCAGGAATGAGTGTTCAAAAGATCATGTAAATAGTATTTTTATGAAAGTAGTCATTCAGCTCAAATCACATAGAAATCATTGTTATCAAATCAACACAAAATCATTTTATTAAAAACTACAATCTTCATGGTATATGTATGAATTATACAATCTAACAATACACATACATATCCCAAATTGTAAAAGAGTCTATCAAATATTTGCATGAAAGCTAGAAACTCACGGGTATACATGTATATTTACTAGACTTGAATTAAACATGCATATACATGAAGTAAATCATAAAAATTGGCAAAACATGTATAAAGGAGAATCATCAGAACTAGTCTATACATACATAAAGTGGATACAAGTGAGCATGAAGTCCAAATATTTAAGAATCAATTGTAGTTCACTATTTGTATATGTATACATACAAGTTTGACAAATCTACATCTAAGCATGTAACTACCACATAAAGCACACAAAATCTTAAAATATGAACATGCTATGAATATTATGAATAACAAGCATGTACATAAATGAAATAGGAGTTTAGAATTGTTACCAACTCCAAAGCTCCTAGCATGGTGGTTTTTTCCCACCAAAATCTCCTTGATAGCAATGCATCCAAAAGTTTGTCCATCATGTCCATTGCATCCGCTACCAAGGTACAATCCCCTCACGTTTTGTGAGAGCCCTCACCTACATCACAAGCAAAAGGTGGGGGTTTTGGTACCCATATTTTCTTGGGTCCTATGGGGTTAGTCTTGTAAGGACCCAAGCATTTTTATTTTTATCAAAAATAAGAACATTTAACCTTTCATAACAAAATTTTCTTAGATGGCCTTTGCGGCCACAATGTGTACATATGTACACCTTAGCATACTTATGAGTGGGAGTGTGAGCATGATGTGCATCATAAGCATGGTCATGATGATGATGTGCATGAGTATGAGGAACTTGTTTCTTTTGAAACAAGGATTCCAATCTAGTATGATTGAATGCACATGAGCTCAAATTAGAGCTCAAATTATCAATTTTATTTTTCAAATTTTAATCTCATTTTGATCAATGTGAGCATGAGAAGCATGATGAGATATATGATCATTTTTCCTTTTCTTTTGTGAAACAAAATCCTTTTCTTTTTCACAAATTTTTCTTTTCAAAGATTTATTTTCTTGAAAAACATCTTCCTTTTGTTTTTCCACCAAATCAATCTTATTTTCAAAATCATATTTCCTTCACATAAAATATTCAATTTAGACATTAAGGAAATATCTCATTTTTCAAATCCTCATTTTCTTTTTCTAAACATGCAAGTTTATTTCTAAAAAAATCATTTTCTACGTGCATGCAATCAATGTTTTTTTCAAATTTTTGTTATCTTTTTCCAAGCATGCAATGTTATCTCTAAAAGAGTCATGTTCTACATGCATGCAAGCAATATCCTTTTTCAAATTTTTATTTTCCTTTTTAATTATGTCATATCTCTCAAGCAATATTGGCAAAATGAATTTAGCTCATCATATGACATAGTAGCATCCTCATCCTCGGATTCGGAAGTTACCTCAAGGGGTTATCCCCTTGGACCATGTAGCACTTGTTGGAGGTGTCGCTTCCAACATCCGAATCGCTCCGGCATAATATAGATCCTTTTCGCCAAGGGAGGTGATGATGTTCCAAGCTACAAAAGCCGATTCAATTTAGAAACCCTAGATAAATAGTCATCATTTAGGGTACATTTAAGAGCATGAAGGGCTTTAGCATTAGCCTCAATGTTCTTACCATTTAGCAATATTCTTTATTAGTTGTGGCAAGATATACACTAAGGCCAAGTCCTTTGAGGAACAAAGACATCTTAACCTTCCAAATTTGGATGTTAAGAATGTCAAAGGTGGGTGTGACATGAAGTCCATAGTGTGTGTACAAATCTTGTGATTAGCCTAAAAGAGGATCTTTAACTCTTAGGTTGTTAGACCCAATATCAAGAGCACTAGCTCTGATACCAATTGTAAGATCACCTAGAGGGGGGGGTGAATAGGTGATGGCTAATCTAATGGTCACTTATGAACAAATAATGCGGAATTAAAACTAAGATGACCAATTAAACTTCTTTTTAATTAAACACTTATGTATAACACAAGAGTGTTGCCGAATTCCCCTTGCGAGGCTCTGGACAAGCTCCTCTAGATTCCCCTTGAATGGGTTGAGGTGCCGCGTTGGCTCTCTTGGTTGAATACTAGTGTTAACAACAATCCCAAGCAAGTATGTATATCAATTATGAGCACAAGGGAATATATCATGCATATATAAGATGAACACAATAAATTGAATGCAAGATATAAAATGAGACAAAAAGAGAAAGAGAGCAAGAGTGAGCAATCGCAAACACAAAGGGTTTGTTTCGAGGTTCGAGCACACTTGCTCTACATCCCCGCCTTCGACACACGAAGGATTTTCACTATGCAAGATCCCCAACGGATCTCTCCTTGGTGCCGCAACACCTACAAGCTCTCGGACTCCCTTGTCCGTACACCACAAGCCCACCGGCTCAATGAGGGCGCACCTCAAACCACCGAGTTCACACAAGAACTCTACACACGAGCACACTTGCCCGTCTCCTCAAAATACAATGGAAATCTCTTTGGTGATCTAACACTTGATCACCAATTACAAACTCACTACAACACTTTCTATAGGATAGATATGTCTATGGATGCTCAAGTGAAGTGTGAGAAATCAAGGAAAGAAAGCTATGGTGAAAACACAAGAAATCACTTTTACACTCTCTTGATAAAATCCCTTTAAGATGGGAAGTATTTGCACTCAATTTTGTGGAGAAAACTCTTCTAAAAGTATCAGAAAAACTGGCTCAAGAGTCTCTAAATCTTCTGCTAAAAACAATTGACAAGACCCCTTTTATATAGGCTGACAGAAAATAGAGCCGTTGGGGTTCTGTCAGAGCTACCGGTCGACCGGTCCGGTCGCCGGCAACGGTCAAAAATCCGACCGTTGCAGCCTCCGGTCGACCGGCCCGGTCGACCGACTTCCTGGAGCAGAGAGCAAATTCTCTATCGGTCGACCGGCTCGGTCGACTGATATTTCCAGAGAGCAAAAGCTCTCCTGGTCGGTCGACCGACCCGGTCGACCGGCCACTGTGCTGGCAGTGTGCACAAGGCTGTGCACATCGGTCGACCGGTCGGTCGACCGACTTGACCTGTCAGCCAATGTCCAGGTCTGAAAACAGGATTAAAATCTTTTTATAAAATCCTAAAAATACATAGAAATTCTACAAAATAGTTTTACCAATATACTATGAAGGACAAACATGCTTGCACAAAATCAAGACATGTTATAGATGTTTTGGTCTATTTTTGTAACTTGGAAATTTAGCTCATAATAAAAAAGTTTTTCTAAAGCAACATGTTTTTCTAAAACTTGTTTTTCCATAACTTCATCAAATACAAAAACAGATATACTTTAAAGCATAGTGTGTATGGATATGATCCACTACACAATCAAGATGACATATCTAGTTTTTGACATAAGGCACTAAACTTGGTTTTGAAATATCAACATGTTTTTCCAAACTTTCATCAAATACAAAAACAATATACTATAAAGCATAGTGTGTATGGATATGATCCACTACACAATCAAGATGAAATATCTAGTTTTGACAATAGGCTCTAAGCATGGTTTTGGATATAAGATATATGAATACCAATCAAGATACAAAAATAAAAAAATCAAAATTAATTAAAATAAAAGGTTAAAATTCTTTTTTGAAAAAAATTCTTTTATCTTCTGAAACAAAAATTCTTTTATGAAAACAATTCTATCAAGAGTGTGTGCGCATGGTATACTTGAGCAATCCACCAACTATCTATCCTTTACATTTTTACTCTAAATAAAACAAAATCTTATACCTAGACACAAGTCTTCATCCTCTTGAAGTCTTCACTTGAAGTCTTCTCATCTTCTTGACTTGGTCCACATGCAATCCACCGAGCTCATCTCTAAATGTGATCTTGATGCATAGGCTCGTGAATCAACCGGTGCTAGCTTCCAACTTGACTTTAAATCCTTTGTTGAAGCTCCATACCTACTAAGATCTTGATAAGGAATCTGTCACTAATTAAACACAAGATCATTAGTAATCATAACTTCATGAGTTGATCATCATCAAAATAGGGGATAGGCCTTTGGGCCACAGATGAGTCATCATCAATTAGGAGTCATCATCAAGTGAGTCATCATCTTCAATTAGAAGGAATGAAGAGTCATCATCATGAGTCATCATAAATTTGGAGGTTGGTATTCTTGTAAGTTTTGAAGCCTATAAAAGGCTAGTGTATCTCTTTATTTTTTCAATCAAGCAAGGAAGTAAGAAACAAAAGTTGAATAAGATCCATTCTCCACTTAAAATTTTAGATTATAGTATATTAGTCCGTAGACTTATATACAACAATTGGTATCAGAGCCAATTCAATTTTTGTTTCATTTCCTCTTCTCCTCATGGCCTCCACTAACAATCTCATCAATCCACAAGTGCCCAAGTTATTGAAAGATAACTATGAGAGTTGGTCAATTCAGATGAAAGCTCTATTTAGTTCTCAAGAGTTGTGGGAGCTAATCTTTGATGGGTTTAAGGAACCCACACCGGAGGTAAAAGCCGCCTACACCGCCGAAGAGAAGAAGGCTCTTAAAGAGCAAAGAAAGAAGGATAGTAAGGCTCGTTTTCTACTCTATCAAAGGTTGGATGAGTCTACCTTCGAGAGAGTTGCCGAAGCAACGACGAGCAAGGAAGCATGGAAATCCTTACTACCATCTACAAAGGAGTCGAGCGGGTGAAGCGAATTCGCCTTCAAACTTTGAGGGGCGATCTTGAAGCTGCTCAAACGAAAGATGCAGAAAAAATCTCCGATTATTATTCACGATTACTTCTAATTGTGAATAAAATGAGGAGAAATGGAGAGAAGATGGAGGACATCCGAGTGATGGAGAAATTGCTGTGATCTCTCACATCAAAGTTCGAGCACGTGGTGACGGCAATTGAGGAGTCTAAGAATTTGGAGGAGATCTCAATAGAGGAGCTTTTGGGATCCCTCTAAGTTCATGAGCAACACATGCAAAAGAAGACTAGTTCCATAGTCTTGGAACAAGAATTAGAGTCAAAGCTGACTCTAAATGATCGTGGCTCACATAGTATAGGTCGTGGTCGTGGCAGAGGTAGGGGACGTGGTCCCCAACAACGAACCACTCAAAATCAAGTGGAGTTCCAAAGCTTCAGAGGTCGAGGACGAAGCAATCGGGGAAGATTTACATCTGGACGTGGAAACAACAAGAACGTCCAATGCTACAACTGTCAAAAATTTGGACACTATGCCTCGGATTGCTGGCACAGAACTGAAGATCTTACCAATCTTGCCGAAGCAACAAATGACGTAGGTAATAACTCTACTCTTTTTCTTACTCATGATGATTCAAGTGTTCAGAATGATGTTTGGTACCTTGACTCGGGTGCTAGCAACCACATGTGCGGGAAGAAAGAACTATTCATGGAACTCGCAGAAGGAGTTCATTGAAGTGTGAGCTTAGGAGATTCTTCAAAACTCTCTGTTGAAGGCAGAGGGAAGATCAAAATCTATCAAAAGGATGGTAAGCCCGAGTATATTTCTGATGTTTATTATATTCCTAACATGAAAAGTAATATTCTCAGCATCGGTCAATTACTCGAAAAAGGATATAAAGTATATATGGAGAACAACCACCTTTGGTTGAAAAATGCAAAAGGAGGTCTTATAGCTTGTATTAAGATGACAAGGAACTGCATGTTTTCCTTGCATCTAAACACAAAAGTTGAGAAGTGTTTTCAAGGACTCATGAAGAATGAGTCATGGAGGTGGCATCTTCATTTCGGTCATCTAAATTTTAGCGGCCTGAAGCTACTATCTACAGCCGGCATGGTACGAGGTTTACCAACATCGATCCACCAAGTCATACTTGTGAAGTTTGCACAATTGGCAAGCAAACACGACTTCCTTTTCCCAATGGAAAGTCGTGGAGAGCGGAGGCACCATTACAACTTGTTCATACTGACATCTGCGGACCACTAGATTCCGTCTCTTTAGGAGGTAATAGATATTTTATTACTTTCATTGATGATTTCAGTAGAAAGTTGTGGGTGTACATTCTTAAAGAAAAATCTGCTGCCTTTACTACCTTCAAGAATTTTAAAGCTCTTGTTGAAGCAGAGAGTGGCTATAAGCTAAAAACTCTCCGATCTGATCGAGGTGGTGAGTACACCTCAAATATGTTTCAAGAATATTGCAGGGAGTAAGGCATAAAGAGGCAGTTTACTACTGCCTATACACCACAGCAAAATGGCATCGCAGAAAGAAAGAACCGCACTATTCTTGACATGACAAGAACCATGCTTAAAGAAAAGGGACTGCCGAAGCAGTTTTGGGCGGAAGCTGTGGCATGTTCAACCTACTTGCTCAACCGGTGCCCGACGAAGCAAGTGAAGGGCAAGATGCCTCAAGAAGCATGGAGCGGCCATACGCCTAATGTCGCACACCTACGAATTTTTGAATGTGTTGCATATGCTCAAGTACCTGAAGTCAAAAGGAAGAAGCTTGACAATCATGGTGAAAAATGTATTTTCATCGGATATTGCGAGGAGTCGAAGGCATACAAGCTTTACAATCCACTAACTAAGAAACTAGTGGTTAGTAGAGATGTTGTCTTTAATGAAGCTGAAGCATGGAGTTGGAGCAATGAAGAGACTGTCAAAGAGCAACCCATGGTGAATGAACCTGACGAGCCCCTACAAGAGGTTCCACCACCAACTACACCACCATCTCCTCAACATGCTACACCGTCTCCTGCAAGAGGTTCTCCATCTTCTGGGGAAGGTAGTAGTAGCAAATCCTCCGTGCAATGAGGTCCAATCAGAATGAGAAGCCTCAGGGAGATCTATGAGCAAATAGAAGAAGATGGAGAAACTAATCTCTTTTGTTTATATGCCGATCATGAGCCTCTCACTTTCCAAGAGGCTAAGGAAGATGATTGTTGGCGATCAGCAATGAAGGAGGAGATGCATGCCATCCAGAAGAACGACACATGGGAGTTGACAACACTTTCACAAAATCACAAGGCGGTAGGTGTCAAATGGGTGTACAAGATCAAACGCACAGCAGATGGTGAGGTTGATTGGTACAAGGAGAGGCTTGTGGCGAAAGGCTATAAACAAAAATACGGCATCGACTATGAAGAAGTCTTTGCACCAGTTGCTCGATTAGATACGGTGAGACTATTAATTTCACTTGCAGCTCATCACAGGTGGAAGTTATATCATCTAAATGTCAAGTCAGCATTTCTCAATGGTATTCTTGAAGAAGAGGTGTATGTACAATAACCAGAAGTTTTTTGGTAAAAGGGCAAGAAGACAAAGTATATCACCTAAAGAAAACCTTGTACGGCTTAAAGCAGGTACCACAGGCATGGAATGCCCGAATTGATGGTTATCTTCATCAAAACGGCTTCACCAAATGTCCTTATGAGCATGTCATCTACATGAAGAGGAACCATCAAGGTGAATTTCTAATAATTTGTCTTTATGTTGATGACTTGTTATACACAGGAAGTTGCATCGAGATGCTTGCTGAATTCAAGGAGGCGATGTTCAATGAATTTGAGATGACGGACAATGGATTGATGTTCTATTTTCTTGGTATAGAAGTGAAGCAACAACAAGATGGGATATTTATATCTCAAAAAAAGTACATGAAGGAATGAAGAGTAATTCAAGATGAGTAACTGCAACCCAGTAAACACCCCAATAGCCACAGGAATGGAGCTATCAAGAGAAGGAATTGGAGATTTTGTAGACTCGACTTTTTTCAAAAGTCTAGTTGGTAGCCTGAGGTACTTAACGATCATAAGGCCTGATATTATTTACGGAGTCGGACTTGTGAGTCGCTATATGGAGACACCGAAGGAGTCTCATTGGCTAGCTGCAAAGAGAATTCTAAGGTATATCAAAGGCACACTCAACCTTGGTCTATTTTATACTTATGGTGAAACTGCAGAGTTAGTAGGCTATTCAGATAGCGACTGGGGAGGTGACCAAGATGAGAGGAAAAGCACCACTGGCTATGTCTTCTATCTTGGGTCAACTGCATTTTCATGGACCTCAAAGAAGCAAGGAGTTGTGGCCTTATCTTCATGCGAAGCAGAGTATGTGGCAGCTTCATCTACTGTATGTGAAGCTATTTGGTTGCGGAACATTTTAAAGGGATTGGATCATCCACAAGAAGAAGCGACTGTAATATTTGTGGACAACAAATCAGCCATCCAACTTGCAAAGAACCCAGTACATCATGGGAGGAGCAAACATATAGATACACGGTTTCATTTTCTCAGAGGCCATGTAAAGCAGAAAACTGTGGAGCTGGAGTATTGTCATACCAAGGAGCAAGTAGCAGATATTTTCACCAAGCCATTGCCTATTGAACCTTTCAGAAGGCTAAAAGAAATGCTCGGCATGAAAACATTTTGATTTGAGGGGGTGTGTTGAAATATCAAATAAAAATGTCTTTTTTGGAAGATGAGGAGTCATCATCAATTGAGAGAAATATAGAGTCATCATCTTCAATTTAGAGAAATGATGAGTCATCATCAATTAGGAGTCATCATTAATAAAGAGTCATCACTTTTAATTAGAAGGAATGAAGAGTCATCATCATCAATTTAGAGAAATGATGAGTCATCATCAATTAGGAGTCATCATCAAGTGAGTCATCATCTTCAATTAGAAGGAATGAAGAGTCATCATCATGAGTCATCATAAATTTGGAGGTTGGTATTTTTGTAAGTTTTGAAGCCTATAAAAGGCTAGTGTATCTCTTTGTTTTTTCAATCAAGCATGCAAGTAAGAAACAAAAGTTGAATAAGATCCATTCTCCACTTAAAATTTTAGATTATAGTATATTAGTCCGTAGACTTGTATACAACAGTGCTTCTGTGTTAATCATTGTGATCACTCTCGATAATAATCATGTCATCAATATATAAAATGAGAAGCACAATACCCTGAGGAGTGGAGCACCGAAATATCGCATAATCGGCCATGCTCTGTATATAACTAACACAGAGGAGAGATTGAAGAAAATGTTCATACCAAGTGTGAAATGCCTGTTTTAGACCATAAAAAACTCGTCGAAGTCTGTATACATGCCAGGGGAGTAGTAATATCGAGAGAAGGTTGCATATAAACAACCTCAGAGAGATCACCATTGAGGAAGGTGTTTTTGACACTCATCTGATAGAGTGGCCACTGATAGGCAACAGCGAGAGCAAGAAGAGTGAATAAATGTCATTTTTGCCACAGGGGAAAAAGTCTTCTCATAATCAATACCATACTTTTATGTGAATTCCCGGGCAATGAGACGAGCCTTAACCGTTCAACAGAACCATCAGATTTGGTTCGTAATTTTGTATATCCACTTGCAACTTACTAGATTTGTACCAGGCGGCAGGGGAACAAGATCCCAAATATGGGTGTTGGAACGCCATTGGCTCCTCATTCATTGCATGTTGTCATTCTGGAGATTTTACAGCCTCAGAATAAGACTGAGGCTCCTGTAGAGAATGTAGGACAGAAATAAATAATGAAAATGCAGGAGAATATGTTGTGTTAGCAGAGGCACAATACCGGGTAGGAGGGTGACAATCGCGTGGTAGATTTCGGTGAGGAGGAACCTGGTCACCCGGAAAAGTCGAAGCAGCCATAATCAATGAGTAATAGGAACATCCATAGACGAGGGGAAGACTCAGTGAGTGAAATAAGTGATGATGAGGTAGAAATAGGTAGAGAAGGTGTGTATTGTTTTCCATTGATTTGCAAAGGGGAAAACTTACAATAAAAAGGGTTGAGGAGCTAAATTACAAGTATTCTTAAAAAGATTACAAGTAGATCTCCTCAGAGATTCTGGAGAAGTGTGCCGATAGGAGTCTGGTCAGCGCGCGATCACTTTGTCCCTTTGACGATGCGAGCGATGAGATTCCCTTCTCGCCTGGTTCGGGAATCAGAGAACAGAAGGTTGGTAGAACCCTCTTGCTACTTCTCAAAACCGCCTTCAATTAGGAATTCCTTCTCATCTGGTTCCGGAGATTCCTTGAGAAGAAGGTATTAGGGTATCACACCCTGAATAGAGAAGCAATCCTCTAAAAGTCTTTGAATTCAAGAGCGCACGGTGCATCGTGAAGAAGCCTCTGCTTGTGGAGTCCTCTTGTGCGTGTCGTCTCAGAAAAGCTCTCTCTCCTTGTACCCCTGATGGGCTATTTATAGGGAGAGCAAGGGTATAATCATCCCTTGAAGATATGGAAACAGATTGAATCAAATCTGTTTGAATCAAGAAAGTAGCCTTGCTGCGAGGCTAAGATCAGCTTCTGCGAAGATAGAAATGGCAGGTCGGTTGATCTTCTTGATCTGTTTTGATCCTTTCTATATTGTTGGAGGATTTCCCTGATCTCCTTACTCGTTTTAAGAGAGTCAAGAGATTATGGCAAGCAACTGCCGAATTTGATCTCCAATTTGATCTTAATTGGATTTGATCTGATTAGATCTGATCTCGTCCGGAGATTTGATTGGTCAAAGGTTTGACCATAGCAGACCAATAGTGGCGCTGCCCGCCTTGAACTTACAGTGGAGCTGGAGCAGCTTTCTGGCGAAGTCCGAAAGAAACTCTTCGGCGGAGCTAGAAGTCGCCTGTGGCGAGGCTACCATATCCCTTTCTGCGCAGTTGTGTATGGCTTCAGGGCGGAGCTGACTTCCTCTGGCGAAGCTATGAGTTAGCTTCCTTGCGAGGCTTTGAATGGCTTCAAGGCGAAGTCGGGTGATCCTAGCCTCTCAAGCGAGGCTATCCCTTTGGGCTCATGTGATGCTAAGTGCTAGCATCTTTAGACCTACTGAGGTCTGTTTAGAAACAATCCGGGTTCACTGTCTGCTTGCTGGATCAGTGGAGTCCAAGTTGCTTCCCTGTCCCTCGAAGATGGGTGAAAACTGGTCTTCAGCTCGTCTGTCACTTGTCTTTTGTAAATCTTAACAAGTTTAGACATTGTTCGGACCAATAAGAATCTTGTCTTTTTTAAGTGTCAACAAGACCCCCTTCAAAGTTTTCAAAATCTGAATGGATCAGATTTCGAAATACTTTGAACTGCTTTGATCGGTGGTATGTGAAGTACGAACGTCGCCATGGTGGTTAAGTTCTTCGCTTTGAATCCTGCTTTGGGATGTGATTCGCCGAGGAATCATTAGATTCGCGTCTGGGTAGCTTCACGGCTAGGTAGGTTCGCTCTGGAATATCTGTTGTTTTCCCAAGGCCAACTGCTGTTGGCCGTGTTACGAAGGATGACTTCTTCTCTCGCACTGATCGAGGGAGATATTCTCCCCTTGTGCATTTCTGAGGGAGGATATTCCCTTTCTTCAAGGCGCCATGAGTGCCTTTATAAGGGAGACGTTTCTTCCTTTGCACGGTTCCAAGGGAAACTGTCACATTTCTCAAGGCGCAATAAATGCCTTAAATGCGCTCGTGCTTCCACGCTTGAGGCGGCAGCGCTCAGACCATGGGGCCTATAAATAGGACACTTGAAGTCCTCTGAAGAGAAGTGATCTGCTCTTCTCCTCTTCTCTTGGTTGAGAGAGATACTCAGATCTCTGAAGTAGTGAGAATGCCCACTCTGGTCATTATCGGCCAAGGACTGGTAAGTCTCGATCATCCAGAGACTTTACCAATAAACTTTAGGGAGTTCATCTCCCTTAACTTAGGTTTAACGGCTGCTTAGGGATTAGTTTCCCTTGTTCTTCATTTTGCCATTGGCTGATTGCATGTTACGGATTTCAGTATAGCTTTCCAATGACGCTATCATCTTGACTTGATCAAGAAAGATCACGGCATGTTAAGTCCGCTACACAGGCAGAACTTGGGACTTAGTTTTCTTTAAAGTTGAGCCAGTCTTGCCATATAGGTGGGGCTAAGACTGTGTCCCACAGGATCAGTCTGACTCAGCCATATAGGCGAGGCTAGGACTTGGCGTTTGCTGAGCTAGCCCATCATTGCTGTGCAAGCGAGGCTTATCCTCTGCTTTAACTGAAATCGGATTGCTTCGCCTCAAAGAATTTGACTTAGCGTTTTTGCAGCTTCTTCGGTGCTAACTTGTTTCAGTTTGCATTGCAGTGAGCTATGTTCGCCAATTTTGTGACTTGTCGAAAGAAACCAGGAAATTTCCTCTTGCTTTTTCAGTTGAGACTTTACCCTTAAGCAGGAGGAACAAATTGGGGCAGTCGATGTGTGTCCCAGAGGAGGTTGGCAGTCGCTTATCCGAGATGATCCACTTCGAGGCGAGGCTGGTAGCCGCTTATCCGAGATGATCCACTTCGGGAAAGCGGACGTCATCTGTAAGGTCGCGGATCTTCTCATTGCCAATTTTCATCAAAGCAGATCCAACCTGCTGGTGGCGATCAGTCCTTTGCCAGTTTTGATTGCGGAAGGTTCAACTTCCTGGTGGCACAATCTGTCCTGGTGGCACCATCTGCCTTTATGTGAAGGATTACGGCCTTGTACAGGAGGAAGGCCTTTCGTGTCCAGTTGGTTTCGCTTGAAAGTAGATAAGACCACTTGTATGCCTCTTGAGCAAATGATTCTGTTGTATGAAACACAACCTTGATGTAGTAGCATCGATGTACCTTTCCTTTTAAATCAATGAAAGTTCATTTTCTGCTCATTTGATTTTTGTTTGCCTTCATCTTGAACTTAGCTAGCGTAGCTAAACTCCATGCAGGGTTAAAGATAGGACCCTTTTTGAATCCAGAATAAGCTTTCAACGAAGCTAGCATATCTGCGAAGTTCGGCCTATGCCTTCAGCGAAGCTAAGGCAATCCTTCTGGCGAGGTCATTGATGTATTGTGCGAAGTCCGCATTTTAACTCGTGGTGAAGTTAGCCCTTAGTGGGGCTGAATCAGCGCTTCTCGGGAAGGCGCTTTAGGCGCCGTTTCAAATTAATTCGAAACGACAGCCTGTACTCTTTTCGAGGCCTCGTTTCAGGCGATTATCGGCCTATAAAAGCCCGGTCGGGCTGAGAGAGAAAATCATCATTTCTCTTTGAATTTTCCAGAGTACTTGACTCTTCTTCTTCTTTCTTTCCTCCTTATTCAAGAGTTCAAGAACTTCCGTAGTTCTTCAATGGCGCCCAAGAGACGAGCGGGGAAAGAAGTGGCAACTTCTGCAGCGGAGGGTCCTTCTCCTCCTCCGGTCATCGAACGACCAATTGCTGGTAAGAGACTCCCCATTTTGATTAGAGACTGCCGTCTCTCTTTAAAGCCGATGTTTGGCTATCTTTGGATGAATCCATAATGATCGAGCATGATCTGTTATTGTTAGGGAATCCATTTCCCTGCATTTCCTTATTTTCTCGAACGGGAATTCCAGAACTGAAGAGTTCTTCTTTAAGCTTCTAGGCGAAGCTATCCCTTAGACTGTCTTCATCCTGTTGAACAGTAGGATATGGATCTGTCCCTTCAATCATGACCGCAAAGGATTAATAATAATGTTTGACCATAATGCCCTTTTGACGAAGTTAGTCCTCAGGGCTATGCCACCTTCTGCTTAAGCTTTTCGAAGCAAAGCTAATACTTGGACATTTTCTGTGAAATGCGGACTTGACTGTAACTGCGAAGCTGTCACCTTGTTAGCTTCGTTCAGAGAGCGAGGCTATGCCTTGGTGAAACTTGTGTCTTTGTGTTCGCTTGGCTGATGAACTAATCATGATTCTTCTTTGCTTCTGCAGTGCACTACACTCCTGGTCCTTCGAACAATCTATTTGGGATGACCAGGGGATTGGACGGCAATATCAGCCTGCAATTCCAAGGGCAGGCTTCTCTGTTTAGTGAGCGGAGCTCTCTCGTTCGAGACACGCTTATTTATGGTGGTGATCAATACACCACGAGGAGTATTTTGACTACGGCTCCCCTTGAAGATATTGACCGTCGAACTTATAGGAAGCCCGACTTCATGTTCGGGGATGCCGCACCATCCTGATCACCAACTACTGGCAGGAGAAGGGCAGTGGATTTTCCAGTTGGATGGTGAGAAGTTCTACCTTCCGTCCAACAAGCGTCATTTTTCTTTGTCTTCCTTCCAGTGCGCGACGCAGTCTCGGAAGATGTCATGGGAAGTGAGCCGGAGTACTGACTCTATCCACATAGGAAAATTGATGCTTCAGTCTCCTGGTTATGCAAGAGCGGGCCCTCCTCGTTGCATAATGGGTCTACATCCTGGGAATGTGTCGCGAGACATCCCGATGGGAGAAAATCTTGCGGTGGCACAGACCTTTGGCAATCAATTCTTTAAAGTTAATGGGAACTATCCGGCCACTGACTTCAAGACTCCAGGCTGGATTCACCCTCCGAAAGTATGGTGGAGGGATTTAACTGTATACATTCTTACTCATTTCGAGGAGGATCTGGAGAGGCTGAACCTCCATGAGGCCGTCCGGGCGACCTGTCATGGTATTGAGATCAACGTGGCGTGCTTCTACACCATCTTTGAATTGTATTGCCCAGCTTCAGGGACTTTCTTCACCCCTGTTGACGAATTGAGTATGGCCTTGCATGAGTTGTGGGAAGTCTCTGCTCTGCCTTTTGGATCTCTTCCATATGAAGAATACTTCCCGTGGGCAGAATTGGCACTTCTGGAGAAGCAGGAGCCCACTTTGTTTGAGACCTACAGGGAATTAATGTGCCACTTGTACGTTTGCTCCAGTATGCATGGGGGCAGCAAGGGAACCTCCTGTAGCTTGAAGAGCTGGGGAGATTATTTGTTCCCAGATATGGAGAACACTCCTGAAGCGGCTCACTGTGGAGTTGTTGATGAAGACATCTTTAACCAGATGCAAAAGCACTTCCAAGGGGATCTAGTTGTGATGGAAGACGATGGTCCTTATGAGAAGGGTGATGTCCTTCGGAGTTTCCATCATCAGGCTCGCCGGCCGATGTCCCGGAAGGCACTATTGGCTGGTTTCTTAACAGTCTGGCTAAAGAGGTGCGTGGTGCCGTCTTCTTCGGGTGACGTCGTTCATCCAAATGTTTTGCTGCCCGCTGTTCGTTTGGTTCATGGTTGTCCTCTGGGTCTTCTTCCGGCCATAGGGTGCTGCATCCAGAGAGGCCTTCGTGCATTAACGGAGGCTTTTTGCAGGCCACCAGCAACGAAGCATGGGAAGGGGGCCACTTCGCCTCGCGACGGTCCTAATCCCAGGATAGGTCTGCCGTACACTTATTTAATGGCGTGGTTCGCCCTGCACTGTCCCTCTTTGATTGAAGCTGGAGAGGACCCCCGCAAGGTGTTCGAATGGCGCTTCTCCGCCGATTCGAAGGACGCTCGTGGCAGAAAACTTACGTGGCTGAGGCTCGTAAATTGGTACGTCGCTATGACGTCTATAGTCTCTTTCACTGTTTTTCCCGTATTTGGGGTGCAGGCTATAAGGAAGAGTTCAAAGATGCGAGGGAGGGGCAGTCGTCCCTGAGTCGGGGAGTTTTTGAGTGGCTGGTCAGCATCCGGCCATCACATCTATTATACCGGAGCGGGGACACCTGCTACTTGGAGCCCTATGTTCCAAGTCGGTTTGCTCAGTAGTTTGGATATGACCAACTGTATGTGGGCAACCCAAATCTCCATCTGGCTTTCATGGGGAGTCTCATTGATGGAGCCCGTGCCTGGCGATTCTTCATTGCAGGCTGTACTGGGGCGCGGCTGCGTACGCCGTTGAGGACTCCCAATCTTCTAATGACCCTGTGCTTCTGCCTGTAGTATGCACTTCCAACTCAACCTCTTGGATTCAAGGCTAACAGCTCTGGTGTGAAGTTAATTTCTCAGCGGCTGAAGCGAAAGGTCTCTGAGAAAAGGGAAGGTAAGAGGGTTTGCGTCCCAGGCATGGAGGAATTCGTTGCTATGGATGACAGCGAAGCCTCGGATGCAGAAAGTCCTTGCTTTGAAGCGGAGACAGGTGCCGGGACTCCTGCAACTGGTTCTGGTGTGATGGGGACAGTTCCCCAAGACATGTAGAAGAAGTGGAGGAGGAAGGTTCTGATGCCCCTCTCAAGCGCGACGGACAGGTGGATCTCGTAGGAAGTGGTTGGTGAAGAAGCCCCGTCACCAAGCTCCTACAATTGTCGTAGAGGGTGAACCCTCTGCAGCGTTTCCTCCTGCTGCCCCATTAGTAGTTGAACCGTCGGTTGCTGAACCGACTACTGGCGAAGTTGCTCCGGACTTAGGTAAGATCAGCTTCGTCTTTGTAATATATCTTCTATGTGTTCCGGACCGCTTATTATCTGCTTCGTGATATAAGAGCTGAGGCGGTGACGAGCCCGAGAGCTAAGGCCGTTGGAGAACAAGGGGAACATTATGATCCTCTAATCACTTACAACGAGGGTGATGAGGCCGGCTATTTTGCCGTCCCGGAGGAATCCGGAGGTGATGCAGCTGACGTTGGTCCTTCGGGCGCTGGGACTTTCAAGGGAAGTCCTGTAGCGTCAAGCTCTTTTGGGTGGTCCACGGAAGATTCGGCAATCGAAAGCGGGCCGGCCATTCGTGTTGACTCCGCAAAGGACTTTCTAATGGAGCCCGTAGAAACTGATGCGGCTGCCAAGATGTTTGAGGCGACATCATCCTTTGGTATTGTTCCGACCTTTTTGGCTTTTACTATTTTTTGTGTCTTGTCTAAACACAATTTTGTTGCAGATGTTCCGCCTCGGGGTGCGTCAACTTCAAGGGAACCAGACGATCTTCCCGAGGGGTCAAGGGGTGACATGAGCACTTTGACCGCGGCCGATGCTGCTGTGTTGGACGCGCTGTATGGTGACCTGCCCCCATATCGGCCTGAGCTAGCCGAAGGAACAGAGGTTGAAGGGGTGTAGTCCCGGAGGTGTCCTCACTCCCAACTATATCAACGAGTGAGGCGCCGTCAGTTGTGCCAGGTGCGGAGCTGAGAGTGATTACAAGCCCTACTTTCCCAACCCTTGTGGTTGAGCCTGCTGTTCAGGAGATGGTCACTAGTCCTACCTCAGCGGTGGCTAGTGTACTGGTTTCAATGAAGACTCTGCCGAGATCACCGATGACCTGTCATGCTGTTGCAGCCAGTGTTCCCGCCGTTCCTTCCACAGTAGTGTCAACCAGGCTGGTGGATTTTTTTGAGGCTGTCCCTCTACCAGAAGTGGCCGAGGTTGAAAATGATTTTATAGGTGACATAGTCGATAGCTTTTATAAAGGCTTGAAGCGATCCATCGATCTGGTCTTGAAAGGCTCGACTATGCCATTTTCTATATTAAAGGTGGTCCTTTCCCGCAGTATTGAAAGTATTCGGGACTTTGGAGGGGATAACCAGGCCGCTGCATTAGAGCTTTTGGTAGACCAATTTGAGAGGGACGTAGAGGAATGGCGCCGTCTTAGCCGCTCAGACCTGGAGTCTTCGGTTAATGAGCAGCTTGCGGATCTTGTCGCTCAAATGCATGAAGCCCGTCTTGCTGCTCAGGAAGCCGCTAAGGCTATTTCTTCGGACTTGAAATCCTTGGAGACAAGGAGGATAGAGCTCGGGACGCTATCGATACTTCTAGCAGTGCTCTTCTTGACGCTGAAGATAAAATTGAAAAGGCCAAGGAAATAATCAGGAAGGCAAATCTTCTCTTATCCAAGGCTGAACCTGTACGTCTTGAAGAGATTGCGCGGCTTGAGCAACTCAAGGCTCAGAGTGATGAGCTTTCGCGGCAAGAGCTAGCTCAAAGGGCAAGCTTGGGTGAAGTTGAATCTCGCTTGGCCCAGACGGCGAGTTTTAATGAGGCTGAGCTGAGGTCGCAGGCGCTTGTCCGAGCTGCTGACGATAGGAGGACGAGGCTGGTCTTCCTTGAAGAACGGATCAGATCTTATGACGTACGCTTATAGCTTGTAATATATGTGCCTTCATGTATCCCTTCTTCTCGAACTCAATAAAAATAATTTTTTTTGACTCCCCTGTCGAATCTCCAACTTGCCTTATCTGCTGAGTTGTCGTTTCCAAGTTGTATTGCAGTTACTTGAGAACATAGTCCTTACTGGACTAAAAGATGAGACTTGGCTATCTGCCGATTCAGAGGTCGCAATGACGTAACCGATTAAGAAGCCATCAAGCTCAAAATTAGCCTTCATGGGGCTAAAAGGGTAATACTTGTCTTTTGTAAATGTCAACAAGTATGGGTGAGACCTGTCTTTTGTAAATGTCAACAAGCTCGAAATTGAAACTTGGCTGTCTGCTGGTTCAGAGGTCGCAATGACATAACCGATTGAGACGCCACCAAGCTCAAGGTTGGTGATACTTATCTTTTGTAGATGTCAATAAGTATCGAGACCTGTCTTTTGTAAATGTCAACAGGCTCAAGGTTGAGACTTGGATGTCTGCTGGTTCAGAGGTCGCAATGACATAACCGATTGAGACGCCACCAAGCTCAAGGTTGGTGATACTTGTCTTTTGTAAATGTCAACAAGTATCGAGACCTGTCTTTTGTAAATGTCAACAGGCTCAAGGTTGAGACTTGTCTTTTGTAAATGTCAACAAGCTTGAAATTGAAACTTGGCTGTCTGCTGGTTCAGAGGTCGCAATGACATAACCGATTGAGACGCCACCAAGCTGAAGGTTGGTGATACTTGTCTTTTGTAAATGTCAACAAGTATCGAGACCTGTCTTTTGTAAATGTCAACAGGCTCAAGGTTGAGACTTGTCTTTTGTAAATGTCAACAAGCTCGAAATTGAGACTTGGCTGTCTGCTGGTTCAGAGGTCGCAATGACATAACCGATTGAGATGCCACCAAGCTTAAGGTTGGTGATACTTGTCTTTTGTAAACGTCAACAAGTATCGAGACCTGTCTTTTGTAAATGTCAACAGAGCTCGGAATTGAGACTTGTCTTTTGTAAATGTCAACAAGCTCGAAATTGAGACTTGGCTGTCTGCTGGTTCAGAGGTCGCAATGACATAACCGAATGAGACGCCACCAAGCTCAAGATTGGTGATACTTATCTTTTGTAGATGTCAATAAGTATCGAGACCTGTCTTGTATAAATGTCAACAGGGCTCGGGATTGAGACTTGTCTTTTGTAAATGTCAACAAGCTCGAAATTAAGACTTGGCTATCTGCTGGTTCAGAGGTCGCAATGACATAACCGAATGAGACGCCACCAAGCTCAAGGTTGGTGATACTTATCTTTTGTAGATGTCAATAAGTATGAGACCTGTCTTTTGTAAATGTCAACAGGGCTCGGAATTGAGACTTGTCTTTTGTAAAGAGACTTGGCTGTCCGTTAGTTCAGAGGTCGCAATGACATAACCGAATGAGACGCCACCAAGCTCAAAAAATTGGTGATGGAATTTGGGAAGGGTCTCGTTTTTACTGGTAGAAATGAGAGAATCACTGTCATAAGTTTAATGTTAACTGATTGAGATTGAGAATTTATAAAGAAAAAGATTGAGTTGTAGAGTTCTTAGTCTCAATGCTATCCGCTGTAGCAAGGGCCAAAGCGGGTCGTGATCCTCAGGGAAGGATGCGATGCAAGCTTTTCGGCCGATTTCTCTGTATGCTTCAAATAAGACAAAGAGAGATTAGGTTTGAGATATATATGATTATAAAGATGTGGTTTTACTGATCTTCTACGACAACCCTTATTGCAAATTAAGGACATTGAACATCATCTTGAAGTGTATGAAATTCATCCTAGGTTTATTAGAGAAGATGGAAGCAAGAGAAAAAGATCATTCAATCATACTAGTTTGCACTTCTAAACATTCAACAATTTTTTCATCTTAACATCTAAGTACAGCATAAGAGAAGCTTTACCTTGAAGTTACGCTGTCAAAGTCCTTAAGCATGAAGTGTGAAGAATTATTTTAAAGGTGTAACATAGATCAGAAAGCTAGTCATCAATTTAATCTTCAAGCAATCTACCTTAGACCTAGGGTTTCTAAAAAGTGTTATCAATCCGTTCAATTCTTAATTGCTCTAGGGTTGCTTAAGAATTCAGCAAACCACAATAAGGAGTTAGTTCATCATTATTTTTTTATCTTTTCAATTTATCTTTTTTTTTTATTTTATTTAGTTGAATAAGAAAGATTGCAAAAGAAAGGAAAACCAAAACAGAGAGAGATCGCAGAGAAAACTAAATTAAAAGACAATAAAAGAAATGGCAAAGAGGTAACCTTTATTTGATAATATCCTCCAAATACAAGCTCCTTCTTCACCACAATGTGCTTTAAAGAAAAAATTACAACTTGCAGAAATTTAAAGAAATAGCTAAAGAAAAACCCTAATCTCCTCGTCTCTGGATGGCCCTCTCTGTTGCGTCTGCAGGGGTTTTTATAGGTGCAGAAGGAAGTAGAGTCCCAGAACAACTCTTCCACAAAACTGATAGCGGGATAAGACAGGAATGCCGCAAAAACGCAGCTTGGGCCGCGTTTTCGCGGCCAAGTAGTGGCGGTTGGCCACGCGTTTTGGCGCGTAGCCTCCCCTGGTCTGTCCATCTGGGTGTAGTCTTCTGGAAGTTGCATCCCAACTCTTCATCTTGGGATTTTGAGATAACTTGGGAAGCAAGTTACCCTAGATCTCAAATCTTCCCATATCTTTTAAATGAATTTATATCTTTGCACTCTCTTTCTTTGGCTTTTATCCTCATCCTGCAAGTATTTAGGGTTGAATAGAAGTTTATTCTTCCCTCTTCTTTTGGTATTTGCAACAATTGCCCTTAGTAATTGCAATTTTGACAATTGTTAATTGCAACTTTTACATTGGGCTTTAAACATAGGCTTTTGGGCTTCTTTGAGGCTTTATTCCTTTTTTTTATTTCTCAAGGTCTGCACACAATAAATAATAAAATATTAGTTAATTGTGCATGATTATATGAATAAATATGAAAATGTGATGGTAAATGTAATGATAAAAATGCACTTTTCACTACCAATCACCCCCCCACACTTATCTTTTTGCTCGTCCTCGAGTAAAAATCAAAAAGAAAAGAAAAACTAAACTAGCTAACTCACTTTCGTAGGAATCACGATTGCACTTAGCACGTGCAACAAGCCGTTAAACCCCTATGTTACCCTAGAGGACGAGTGTTGTCTCGTGAGGGCTTTCAGCGGATTACACCCACAAAATCCATAAAAGGGAAAATATTGAAATATGTTTGAAGAGACTAAGTAGTCTATAAGTTTTTAGGATCATCATTTTTATTCATTCTTAAACTTAGTCTTTATATAGTAAATTGTTATCCTTTTTAGGTAAGGATCAAAATTGAATGTTTGTATAGTCTTTTTCGTTACCAAAAGTCATAAGAAACCTTGTGAATCTAAGAATTCCTTAACTTGGACTCTCATGCTTCTTTATTATTATTATGATTTTTTTTAAATATATATAACTCATCTAATTTTCTTTCGTGTAAGTATTAAGGCTTCTTGAGGCCCTCATACCTAACTAATTGATTATTAGATGTGTTAATACATATATAATATTTCTTAGTTTTCTTAGGCTTTCTAATCCACCCATGTAGCGAACTTAAAGTCGGTGACTCCCAAACTGGTTAGTTTTAGGGCACCAGGTGAGAACACCCCTCGGACTCAAATTCGAGTGAACTAGGCCCCAAAACTAAGGATGCTTATTTATTAACTCACCTTTAGGCGTGAATACTTATGCTTCATGAGGCACATGTATCCAGCTTAATTAGTGATTTTTTTTTTTTTTTTTTATATTTTTTTAATATATGAGGCACAAGGGTCTTTGTCTTAGAATCCTAGATATGTATTAGGTATGCACATTTCATTAAGGTAAAAATCAAGACTAATTACGAATTTTCTCCTCCTATACCTAAAAATTAACAATTTATTTATTTTGACTAAGTTTTTAGAAATCCTAATCATGATTTTCCTAATTCTTAAAACTAACTTAGGTTTCTTTCAAAAGATAAGTCAAAATATTGTCCTTTTTATAAATTTTTTTTATTTTTTTTATTTTTTTAATTTTTTTATTATGTTAGAACAACTAAAGAGAAAAAGAATAAAAAATTTATTTTTATTTATTTATTTTTTATTTATTTTTTAATTACTTTACATACCCTTCCCCCACACTTGTTTCATGCATTGTCCCTAATGTATGAATGAAATGCATGGATGCATGAATTGGCAGAAAGATATAGTTACTGATACAGTGGGTCAAAAAGACTCATGGCTGCATTTACTTCTGGTACTGATTCCAAAAAGATTTTAAGACGTTGACCATTTACCTTGAATGTATTGCCATTTTTCGGGTCGTAGATCTCTATGGCTCCGTGAGGAAACACAGTCTTAACAATGAAGGGCCCTGTCCATCTTGATTTTAACTTGCCAGGAAAAAGATGAAGTTTAGAGTTATAGAGTAAAACTTTTTGTCCTTGGACAAAAATTTTTCTCGTGATGAACTTATCATGAAAAACCTTAACCCTATCCTTTGCAATTTTCGCATTGTCATATGCTTCGTTCCTCAATTCCTCTAGTTCAGAAATTTGCAATTTCCGAAGCTCACCGGCCTTATCTAGATCAAAATTCAGCTACTTAATTGCCCATAAGGCCCGGTGCTCTAGCTCAACAGGAAGGTGGCAAGCCTTTCCAAAGACTAGTCTGTAGGGAGACATTCCTAGAATCGTCTTAAAGGCGGTCCTATATGCCCATAGGGCATCCACCAGTTTGGTGGACCAGTCCTTCCTATTCTGATTCACAATTTTCTCCAAGATGAGCTTGACTTGCCTATTGGAAACTTCTACCTGTCCGCTAGTTTGAGGATGGTAGGGCGTAGACAACTTGTGAGTTATGGCGTATTTTCGCATAAGAGCTTCAAAAGTTCTATTGCAAAAATGCGTGCCATTGTCACTAATAATGGCACGAGGGGTTCCAAAGCGCGAGATGATATTTTCTTTCAAGAATTTGACAACAACTTTGTTGTCATTTGTCTTGCAAGGGACGACTTCAACCCATTTTGATACGTAGTCTACGGCCAACAAGATGTATTGGTGCCTAAACGAATTAGAGAAGGGTCCCATAAAATCAATGCCCCAGACATCGAACAGTTCTACTTCTAGAATTGGATTTAGGGGCATCATATTTCGCTTGGAAATTCTTCCTATCATTTGACATCTTGTGTAAGTTTTGCAATACTCGAATGCGTTTTTGAACACAGTTGGCCAATAAAAGCCACTTTGCAGGATCTTTTCGGCAGTTTTGCGGGGACCAAAGTGTCCACCGCAAGCGAACTCATGACAAAAGGCTAGAACGCTTCTAATTTCCTCGTCGGGGACACATCTCCTAATAATTTGATCGCTACAATATTTGAAAAGATAAGGATCTTCCCACATGTATTACCGGACTTGAGACAAGAATCAGTATCTATCCTGTTTTGACCAATTAGGTGGTGTTGGTTTGTGACTAAGTAATTTACTATGTCAGCAAACCATGGTTCCTTAGAGATGGCTAGAAGTTGTTCATCGGGAAAATTGTCATTGATGGGCAGTTCGTCGGAGGGTGCATTAGGCACGCGAGAGAGATGGTCTGTGACAACATTTTCAACACCTTTTTTATCTCGAATTTCGAGATCAAATTCTTAAAGGAGGAGGATCCAACGAATGAGTCGGGCCTTCGCATCCTTTTTTAGCATAAGGTATCGAAGTGCAGAATGGTCGGTGAAAATCGTGGTCTTGGTCCCAAGTGGGTATGGGCGGAATTTCTCCAAAGCGAACACTACTGCCAAGAATTCCTTCTCGGTTGTAGTATAGTTCATTTGGGCGTCATTGAGCGTCCTACTCGAATAGTAGATCACATGCTGCTTGTTATCCTTACGCTGTCCTAAGACAGCGCCTATCGCAAAATCTGAGGCATCGCACATGATCTCAAAAGGTTTGGACCAGTCTGGAGGTGAGATGATAGGTGCAGAAATAAGTTCCACTTTCAACTTTTCCCAAGCACTATTGCACCTATCGTCAAATATGAAGGGCACGTCTTTAGCTAGAAGGTTTGTAAGGGTCTAGCAATTTTGCTAAAATCCTTAATGAACCTACGATAAAACCCAGCGTGTCCTAAGAAAGACCGAATGTCCTTCACACATCGTGGAATTGGAAGTTTGGCTATGATATCCACCTTAGCCTTGTCCACTTTTATCCCTTCCCTAGATATCTCATGACCTAGGACAATCCCATGCTGCACCATGAAGTGGCACTTTTCCCAATTGAGGGTCAAGTTCTTTTCGGTGCATCCACTCAGTACTAGTTCCAAGTGATGGAGACAATGGTCAAATGAATTTCCATAGACGGAGAAGTCGTCCATGAAAATCTCTAAAAAGCGCTCGACCATATCAGAAAACAGGCTTAACATACAACGTTGGAATGTGGCGGGGGCATTACATAGGCCGAAAGGCATTCGACGGTAGGCAAATGTCCCAAATGGGCACGTAAACGTTGTCTTTTCTTGGTCCTCTGGGGCTATAGGGATTTGGTTATACCCTGAATAACCGTCCAAGAAACAGTAATACTCATGACCGGCTAATCGTTCCAGCATTTGGTCGATAAATGGGAGAGGAAAATGATCTTTCCTAGTAGCGGCGTTCAACTTGCGATAGTCTATGCATACTCGAACCTTAGTAGGCAATCGTGTTTGCACTAACTCATGCTTGTCGTTTTCTACCACAGTAAAGCTAGACTTCTTAGGGACCACATGCATTGGCCTAACCCATTCGCTATCGGAAATGGGATAAATGATCTCATTATCTAACAGTTTTACTATTTCGGCTTGTACAGCCTCCTGCATCAGTGGGTTTAGTCTACGTTGTGGATCCCTCTTCGGTTTAACCCCTTCCTCTAGATGAATACGATGCTGGACTATCGTAGGGCTCCGTCCCTTGATATCTGCCATAGTCCAACCAATGGCTTCCCTATGTCTCCTAAGGGTTGCCAATAGGTCTTCCTCTTGCCTATCAGTCAAATTGGATGCAACTATGATCGGTAACGTCTCTTGTTCACCTAAGTAGGCATACTTAAGATGTTTAGGTAAGGCCTTTAACTCCAATGAAGGAGGTGGCTCGATGGGTGGAGGTGTTAAGCTTGACTTTTCCATCTCTATAGAACTTGGATTTGTTGCCCATTCGATCTCATCAAGGTTGAGATCACTTGATTCTAAGTCTTCCTCTTCCACTGACTCTAGTGTGATCTCCTCATCATTCTCACTCGTCATGTTTTCAATGAAGTTAACCTCAAAGGGTTGGTCGGTCATATCGTAGGGATGCTTACCTAAGTTGAAAACATTGACTTCCTTGGTCATATCCCCAAAAGTCAATCTCATGGATCCGTTTCTATAATTTATAATTGCATTCGCGGTTGCTAGGAACGGTCGTCCTAAGATGACGGGGGTTTGGGTCCTAGGATTAGACACAGGTTGTGTATCTAAAACAATGAAATCGACTGGGTAAATGAATTCTCCCACCCGTATGAGGACATCATTGATCTCTCCCTTAGGAACTTTGATTGAGCGATCAGCCAATTGAATAGTAACTTGGGTTGGGTTGAGTTCACCTAATCCAAGTTGTTGATATACGGAGAAAGGGAGCAAATTGATGCTAGCTCCTAAATCGAGGAGTGCTCGATTGATTTCAGCTCGACCTATGGTGCAAGAGATGGTGGGGCAACCAGGGTCCTTGTACTTGACTGGGATCTGGTTGGACAATAGCTCACTAATGTTAGTGGCTAGAAAAACCTTCTTAGGCACATTTGTCTTTCTTTTCTTGGTGCACATGTCCTTAAGGAATTTGGCATAACTAGGGACCTGTTGGATTGCATCAAGAAGTGGGATGTTGAGCTTAACTTGATTGAACACCTCTAGTAGTTTCTCCATATGTGCATTGTTGTTGCTTCTAAGCCTATTTGGAAATGGGGCTATAGGCTGGTGCACCTGTCATGCTGACTTTTCAACTTCTGTTTCATTGGAGCTGGGTGGAGAAGGAGTGGAGCTAGATGGAATGGATGACTGAGATGGATCCTGTGGCATGGATACTTGATTATCAACTTGTTTTCCCGATCTAAGTGTATGAACCAAGTTACACTGGTTTGGGTCTTGAGCCTCATTGGCTAGCCTAGGATTCCTAGGATTTGGCAATGGTTGACTCGGTAGAGTTCCCCTCTGTCTCTCTTGTTGGTTCAATTGGATCTCTATCCTAGTTAAGACTTGAGCCAGCGTGTCGTGGCTTTTAACTAGAGTGTCTACCTTTCTTTCCAAATTTGAGAGTCTTGATTCCATTTGTGAATTTTGGAAAGATGGTGGAGGATTTTGACTAGGGAAATTTTGTTGATAGGGTGGATTTTGAAAATTGTTGGAGAATTTGGGCCTAGTTTGATCATTGTTGCTTGGGCCCCATAAAAAATTGGGATGATTTCTCCAACCGGGATTGTAGGTGGCGAATATGGATTGTTGGGGGGCCTTGTGAAGGCCGCACTCATATGTTCGGGCAAGCTTTGATGCGCGATAAAGACGGGACATTCCTCGAACACATGGTTCAAATCTTAACAATAAGTACAGCCCGCCGATGATGTTGGGCTGACTTGGTTCACAGAGACTGGTTCTTTAGTTTCAAGAGCCTCTAGTCTTCGCATTACAGCAGCTAACTTAGCATCAGTTGCTATGTTGGCCTCAATGGAATGGATACCTCCTTTAGAAGAAGTAGGGTCATTAGTCCTAAATTTTTCCGGAGTAGGTTCCCATTGGATGGTATTATCAGCTAATTCTTCATATAATAACCATCCTTCATCTTCGTTCTTTTGCAGAAATCCTCCTTGGCACATGGATTCTAACAGTGTTTTAGTTTGATAATCTAATCCATCATATAGAACTTGGCAAAGTCGCCATTTCTCTATCCCATGGTGAGGGCATTGGGCAAGGAGGTCCTTAAAACGTTCGAAGTATTTCCAAAAAGGTTCATTGGCTGTTTGCTTAAACTATAAGATGTTCTTCCTAATCAGTGCAGTCTTGTGGATGGGATAAAATTTCTTTAAGAAGGCCTTAACAAAATTATCCCAAGAAGATATTGAACCGGCCTCTAGACTGTAGAGCCATTTCTTTGCTAAATCTTTCAAAGCAAAGGGGACAAACCTAAGTTTGATGGCATCTTTTCCTAACTTAGGTATATTCATCATGAGACATACTTCTTCAAATTCCATTATGAAGAAGTATGCATCCTCGGATTCAAGTCCAAGAAATTTGGGAAGGGTGTTGATGTATTGTGGCTTGAGTTCAAATGGGTCAACACCTTCATTAGTAAGCTTGATGCAAGAAGGATGAGAGGTCCTAATAAGATAGAACCCTGGATCTTGGAGTGACGGTGGTTGTGCCATGTGTGAGTCGGGCTCTTGCTCAGGTGGTGAACTAGTTCTAGTTAGCCTGGATGTAAGTGGGTCTCTCGACCAAGCGGTCATGCATAATTAGCAAACAAGTTCACCCAATCAATCAAAAAAAAAGAAAAAAAACAAACAAAAATCCTATTCTAGGGTAATCCTTGACCTAGATGACTCCTAACTTTAGACTGTCCTTAGGGGGTCTATTGTCGACCTTAACCACAAGCTAATCGGCCAGGTAGGTGGCAAGACCGGTGGGAGGTTTTCTGATTGGTAGTCAAAAGTGCATTTTTATCATAACATTTACCATCACATTTTCATATTTATTCATTTAATTCTGCACAATTATTAATATTTTATTATTTATTGTGTGCAGGCCTCGAAATAATAAAAAGAAAGAATGAAAGCTTAAAAAGAGCCCAAAAGCCCACATTTGAAGCCCAAGTGCAAAAGTGCAAATATCAATTGTCAAAGTGCAAATACACAAGGGCTAAAGTTGCAATTATCAAAGAAGAGGGAAGGATAGACTTCTACCCAACCCTAAACTCTTGCAGATGAGGATAAAAGCCAAAGATAAGATGCAGAGATAAGGAAATTCGTTCAAAAGAGATTGGGAGAATTCCAAATCTAGATAACTTGATTCCCAAGTTATATCCATATCCCACGATAAAGAGCCAGGATGCAGCTTCCAAAAGCAGGCGCCCAGATGGACGGACCAGAAGAAGCCACGCGCCAAAGCGTGTGGCCAGATTCCCTAGAAATGCCACAATTCCACGGCAAAATCCTAGTTTCTACGGCACTTTGATGTTATCTGGATACCAGATTTCGTGGGCAACTTTATCCGGGACTCTTCGACCTTCTGCACCTATAAATACCCCCTGCAGTGCAACGTACAGAGAGTCCAGAGGCGAGCCAAGGGCCAAAAGCTAGGGTTTAGTTTTCTTTCTAGGTTAGATTTTATTTTCGTTTTTTTATTTTGTAAACTTTGTAACTGAGAGTGGAGGAAACTTTCATGGAGGATGGAGTCTTCGCTTGTACTGAGGTGACAGCGGTATAAGCCCGCTTATCTTCCATTGTTAATGAAATCCATTTAAGGTTCGTTTTTGTTATTATTTTATGTTTTTCATCTTTTGTTTATTCTTGTGTTTCTCTGTTTCTATTTTTCTTTCTTTTATTTTGTTCTCTAATGCCTTGTGAACAATGAGACCCAACTGCTTCGAGACTGCCTAGCCAACGAAGATCCCTTGATGGCTTATGGCGATTAACTTCCTATACGCCATACTTGCAAGTCTTCTGAGAAAAGGTACATCATCGCACGGATCAAAGGTAAGCAGGCTGAAGAGGTTTGTACGTGTTTTCTTTCTTTTCTTCCTTTAATATAGATCCGCATCTTCCTAAATTCTTTTCTTCCGACCCATTGTAAATACCACTATTTAACAATAAAAAAAGATAATTTTTAGAGATAACTTGCTTAACGCTTCCATCGCAGTCCCTCCTTGAGATCACGACCCGCATAGCCCTGCTACCGCGGATTAGAATTGAGACTTGCACATCATATTCTTAAAACTAAAATATTATATTTTGTGTGTAGGAAATCTCAGTCAACAAATTGGCGCCGTTGCCGGGGAGGGACGGTAAGTTTATCTCTAAAACAAAAATTTAATTTTTAACTAATTCTTTATTCTTTTCTGTTTGCAGGTTTGGAGAACAGGAAACAGAAATACAGAAGCAGCAGTGGACATAAAGCTATCCTGTGCCTCTGCCCTCGAAGGCAGAGCACAGGAAGCTACTGTTTTGCCGCAGATCTGCGGCCAGAGCCGCAATTCTGCGGCAACAGTAGAGAATTACTGATCCAAATTTCTGCAGGTTGCTGCAAAGTTCAAATACTTTTTACTGCTCTGTTGATTTTGTTCTGTGATAACCCTGCTTACTGCTAATTAATTCAACAGTAAAAAGTTTGTTGTTAATGATAAAAATTGATTAGACGTTTGCATATTAGGCACGTGTCTTTTCAATTTATTTATTTTTACTGTTGAAGAATGCTGGCGACAAGGTACGTTTGCATAGCATATAGATTAGGAAACACTCTTAGTTGTTTACTGCTTTCTTGAGTGATTACTTTTCTACAGCTTTACACGTACACTAATTCATCTTAAGGGTATAACCCATAAATAAGATAAGGTGGGGATTTCATCACCCTTCCTTAGCCCAAAAATCATATCCCGAGCACTCACTAACCCAAGCCTAACTTAAAAAAGAGTAGACGTTGGCCCTAGGGACATCTCGGACTCAATAGGAGATTATCCTAAGGGGGAACAGTGCTGGAAGTTGACTCTTGCCAAATCAGTGTCTAGGAAAGGGATTGAGGGCCGAAAGCCCGAAGAGTGGTGGTTATTTAATTAAGGAACGTCTTTGACGGAAAACCTCCCACCAATCTTGCCCCGACCTGGCTGATTAACTTGTGGTCAAAGTCTACACCCTACCTCCTGTGGACAGTCTAACCAGTTAGGAGTCGTCTAGGTCTAAGTCTACCCTAACTTAGGTTAGAATTTTTTTTTTTTTGCTAATTTGTTTGTTTTGTTTGTGTTGGTGTAATATGACATATAATAATAATTTTTCAAATTTTAATCCATATTACACACCAAACTCTTTTTCGGATATTACCAACCCGGCATATCATAACTTTGACCAATCTAGTGTGCTGGAATGGTCTTATCCGAATGACTATAACCCACACCCTCCATCTTATGACTATAATTTCCATAATAATTTTAACTCGTCACAGAGTTCATGGGGTTTCGAGTCCCCCGAGTTTAATTCTCAACCAAATTGTCCTTCATATCCATCTAGTCCACATTCCTTCAATGATTCATACTCAGATCCCCCATTCAGAATAGACTACCATCTATCGGGGAAATGATAAGTATGCATAAGTCCAAGCAACAATCACCATCAATCGCAGACATGATGATGCGTGAGTCCACCGACTCACAACTTCATCACGATTACCCGTCTTATTTTCAAGTCCAATCAGAACATGATGCACCTATCGACTATGAAGGGATGCTTGCAGCCATGACTCAGGCTAGATTAGCCCGTGATCGTGACATAGATTTGATGGTTCAATCCTTACGTTCTCACAGTTCTGCCATTTTCGCTTTCGTTGACCACTCGCTTAGAGCCAACGAACCAAGTTGCTTTGGACAACAAGATTCTAATTCAGTACCATCATGTGAACTTGCCGAAACTTCAAAATCTGATACTTGGCAAGTTTTTCCTTTCATGAATTAGAACTTGAACATGAATATGATCATGATCTTCAACTTGCTGATTCAATTTTATTTCCTGATCCAATAATGACTCCAGTGTCTCCACCTGATTTCACTTTTCCAGAGTCAACATTGGATCCTATTCCAATTCATAATGAAATTGAATCACCCATTTTAGATGATCATATTGAACTTGACCAATTGTGCAATTTTGAAAATCCTATGGATAAATTGGCAAGTTCTTTTTATTACATTGAACCCAATGAGATATGCGACCTAGATTCTCACAATCTCTTTACTTCTGAAACTGATTATACAATTCTGACGGAAGATGTTGACCTTAGTTTTGAGGAATTGTATGGCGATGAACTAGAATTCTTTAATATTGGAAGTAAAGAGATATCACCCATATTAGGTCACATTCCATTGTGGGAAGAAGATTGTGGACTTGAGTTTCATTTTCTTGACTTGGACTCAATTCTTGAACCTAGCCCGACTCCTGAGCCCTTACTTGATTTGAGCATCTTCCTTGAGTCGGTATTCGTTCCCGTACCTATAATGTCCAAGTCAATAATTCCATCTTTTCATACTCCATTTTGGGACAAGGAGGTTGACACAATTAACTCCGAAATTTATTATGAAATTTGGAAATTTGATGGGGTGAAAATACTAAAAATTGATTATACATATATTTTAGTGGGTTATGTAAGGAAAGTTTCTGGTGGGTTCCACCAAATTATCTGTTATCTTGATTGGGCCGCATTTCGTGGACCAATTAGACCACCTCCGGAACCACCACCCTAAGGTAACTTCCGCTTTCCCTTGTTCTGTTTCATGCATATATGCATTCATTCATACATTGAGGACAATGCATGAGATAAGTGTGGGGGTGGGCTTTACTAACATACTAACATAAGTAGACACTAATAAAATTGCTAAATTTGCTAATAAAAAAATATATTAAAAAAAATGTTATAAAAAGGACAGTATTTTGACTTATTTTTTTGAAAGAAACCTAAGTTAGTTTTAAGGATTAGGAAAATCATGATTAGGATTTCTAAAAACTTGGTCAAAATAAATAAATTGTTGAATTTTAAGTATAGGAGGAGAAATTGAATAAGTAGTTAGTCTTAATTTTTACCTTAATGAAATGTGCATACCAAATGCATATCTAGGATTCTAAGACAAAGACCTTGTGCCTCATAAAAAGAAAAAAGAAAAAAAAAGAAAAAAAATCACCAATTAAGCTGATACATATGCCTCAAGAAGCATAAGTATTCATGCCTAAAGGTGAGTAATAAATAAAATAAAGCTCTTAGTTTTGTGGCCTAGTTCACTCGAATTTGAGTCCGCGGGGTGTTTTCTCACCTGGTGCCCTAAAGCCGACCGGTTTGGGAGCCACCGACTTTAAGTTCGCTAGATGGGTGAATTAGAAAGTCTAAACTAAAAAAATTACTTATATGTACTAACACATCTAATAATCAATTAGTTAGGTATTAGGGCCTCAAGAAGCCTTGATACTTACACGAAAGAAAGTTAGATGAGTTATACATATCAAAAAAAAAAAGGAATATATATATATAAATAAATAATAAAGAGGCATGAGAGTCCAAGTTAAGGAATTCCTAGTAAAAACATAAGGATGCATATGATTTTTGGTAACGAAAAAGACTATATTAGAAATTCAATTTTAATTCTTACCTAAAATGGAAAACAATTAACTTTATTAAGACTAAGCCTAAGAATGAATAAAAATGATAATCCTAAAAACTTATAGACTACTTAGTCTCTTCAATAATAATTCAAATATTTTCCTTTTTATGGATTTTGTGGGTGTAATCCGCTGAAAACCCTCACGAGACAACACTCGTCCTCTAGGGTAACCTAGAGGTTTAACGGCTTGTTGCATATGCTAAGTGCAATCGTGATTCCTACGAAAGTGAGTTAGGTTAGATTAACTTTTTCTTTTTCTTTGTTTTTACTCGAGGACGAGCAAAAAGATAAGTGTGGGGGTGTGATTGGTAGTCAAAAGTGCATTTTTATCATAACATTTACCATCACATTTTCATATTTATTCATTTAATTCTGCACAATTATTAATATTTTATTATTTATTGTGTGCAGGCCTCGAAATAATAAAAAGAAAGAATGAAAGCTTAAAAAGAGCCAAAAGCCCACATTTGAAGCCCAAGTGCAAAAGTGCAAATATCAATTGTCAAAGTGCAAATACACAAGGGCTAAAGTTGCAATTATCAAAGAAGAGGGAAGGATAGACTTCTACCCAACCCTAAACTCTTGCAGATGAGGATAAAAGCCAAAGATAAGATGCAGAGATAAAGAAATTCGTTCAAAAGTGATTGGGAGAATTCCAAATCTAGATAACTTGATTCCCAAGTTATATCCATATCCCACGATAAAGAGCCAGGATGCAGCTTCCAAAAGCAGGCGCCCAGATGGACGGACCAGAAGAAGCCACGCGCCAAAGCGTGTGGCCAGATTCCCTAGAAATGCCGCAATTCCACGGCAAAATCCCAGTTTCTGCGGCACTTTGATGTTATCTGGATACCAGATTTCGTGGGCAACTTTATCCGGGACTCTTCGACCTTCTGCACCTATAAATACCCCTGCAGTGCAACGTACAGAGAGTCCAGAGGCGAGCCAAGGGCCAAAAGCTAGGGTTTAGTTTTCTTTCTAGGTTAGATTTTATTTTCGTTTTTTTATTTTGTAAACTTTGTAACTGAGAGTGGAGGAAACTTTCATGGAGGATGGAGTCTTCGCTTGTACTGAGATGACAGCGGTATAAGCCCGCTTATCTTCCATTGTTATTGAAATCCGTTTAAGGTTCGTTTTTGTTATTATTTTATGTTTTTCATCTTTGTTTATTCTTGTGTTTCTCTGTTTCTATTTTTCTTTCTTTTATTTTGTTCTTTAATGCCTTGTGAACAATGAGACCCAACTGCTTCGAGAATGCCTAGCCAACGAAGATCCCTTGATGGCTTATGACGATTAACTTCCTATACGCCATACTTGCAAGTCTTCTGAGAAAAGGTACATCATCGCACGGATCAAAGGGAAGCAGGCTGAAGAGGTTTGTACGTGTTTTCTTTCTTTTCTTCCTTTAATATAGATCCACATCTTCCTAAATTCTTTTCTTCCGACCCATTGTAAATACCACTATTTAACAATAAAAAAAGATAATTTTTAGAGATAACTTTCTTAACTCTTCCATCGCAGTCCCTCCTTGAGGATCACGACCCGCATAGCCCTGCTACCACGGATTAGAATTGAGACTTGCACATCATATTCTTAAAACTAAAATATTATATTTTGTGTGCAGGAAATCTCAATCAACATTTTCCGTCAGAGACGTTCCTTAATTAAATAACCACCGTTCTTCGGGCTTTCGGCCCTCAATCCCCTGCCTAGACACCGATTTGGCAAGAGTTAATTTCGAACAACTTTCCTCCTTCGGTCAATCTCCTAGTGAGTCCGAGTTAACCTAGGGCCAACGTCTAGTCAAATTTTACTTAAGGTTAGGGTTGTGAGTGTGACGGATATGATTTTTGGGCCAAGGGAGGGTGATGAAATTTCCACCTTATCTTGTTAATGGGTTATGCCCTTAAGATATTTTTGTGTACGTGTAAAATAGTAGAAAAGTAATCACTCAAGAAAGCAGTAAATCAGCCAAGAGTATTTTCTAATCTATATGCTATGCAAACGTACCTTGTCGCCAGCACTCTTCAACAGAAAAAAAATTAAAAATAGACACGTGCCCTAGATGCAAGAGTCTAAAAAAAATTTTTATTATCAACAAATGGGTTACTGTTATTAGTTAGCAGTTGCAGAATGATCACAGAGAAAATATATCACAGCAGTAAGCAGTATTTGCGATTTTTAGCAACCTGCAGAAAAATGTATGAGTAGTGAACTACTCAGGCCGCGGAAACGCGGCTTTGCCGCGGACCCGCGGCTCTGAAGTAGGCTCTGGTGCTCTGCCTTCAAGGGCAGAGGCACAGAGTTGCTATGTGTCCTTGCTGCTGTTTAGTTTTCCTGTTTTCTGAACCTGCAAACAGAAAGAATAAAAAAGTTAGATTTGAGAAAATCGTGTCGTTCCTTCCCCGGCAACAGCGCCAAAATTTTGATTGAGATTGAGAATTTATAAAGAAAAAGATTGAGTTGTAGAGTTTTCAGTCTCAATGTTATCCGCTGTAGCAAGGGCCAAAGCGGGTCGTGATCCTCAGGGAAGGATGCGATGCAAGCTTTTCGGCCGATTTCTCTGTATGCTTTAAATAAGACAAATGAGAGATTAGGTTTAAGATATATATGATTATAAAGATGTGATTTTACTGATCTTCTACCACAACCCTTATTGCAAATTAAGGACATTGAACATCATCTTGAAGTGTATGAAATTGATCTTAGGTTTATTAGAGAAGATGCAAGCAAGAGAAAAAGATCATTCAATCATACTAGTTTGCACTTCTAAACATTCAACAATTTTTCATCTTAACATCTAAATACAGCGTAAGAGAAGCTTTACCTTGAAGTTACGCTGTCAAAGTCCTTAAGCATGAAGTGTGAAGAATTATTTTAAAGGTGTAACATAGATCAGAAAGCTAGTCATTAATTTAATCTTCAAGCAATCTACCTTAGACCTAGGGTTTCTAAAAAGTTTTATCAATCCGTTCAATTCTTAATTGCTCTAGGGTTGCTTAAGAATTCAGCAAACCACAATAAGGAGTTAGTTCATCATTATTTTTTTATCTTTTCAATTTATCTTTTTTTTTATTTTATTTAGTTGAATAAGAAAGATTGCAAAAGAAAGGAAAACCAAAACAGAGAGAGATCGCAGAGAAAACTAAATTAAAAGACAATAAAAGAAATGGCAAAGAGGTAACCTTTATTTGATAATATCCTCCAAATACAGGCTCCTTCTTCACCACAATGTGCTTTAAAGAAAAAATTACAACTTGCAGAAATTTAAAGAAATAGCTAAAGAAAAACCCTAATCTCCTCGTCTCTGGATGGCCCTCTCTGTTGCGTCTGTAGGGGTATTTATAGGTGCAGAAGGAAGTAGAGTCCCAGAACAACTCTTCCACGAAAACTGGTAGCGGGATAAGACAGGAATGCCGCGGAAACGCGGCTTGGGCCGCGTTTCCGCGGCCAAGTAGTGGCGGTTGGCCACGCGCTTTGGCGCGTGGCCTCCCCTGGTCCGTTCATCTGGGTGTAGTCTTCTGGAAGTTGCATCCCAACTCTTCATCTTGGGATTTCGAGATAACTTGGGAAGCAAGTTACCCTAGATCTCAAATCTTCTCATATCTTTTAAACGAATTTATTATCTTTGCACTCTCTTTCTTTGGCTTTTATCCTCATCCTGCAAGTATTTAGGGTTGAATAGAAGTCTATCCTTCCCTCTTCTTTTGGTATTTGCAACAATTGCCCTTAGTAATTGCAATTTTGACAATTGTTAATTGCAACTTTTACATTGGGCTTTGAACATGGGCTTTTGGGCTTCTTTTGAGGCTTTATTCCTTTATTTTTATTTCTCAAGGCCTACACACAATAAATAATAAAATATTAGTTAATTTTGCATGATTATATGAATAAATATGAAAATGTGATGGTAAATGTAATGATAAAAATGCACTTTTCACTACCAATCATTTACGTAACAGCGAAATGTATATGTGGTCTTACCATTCTATGGATGAGAATTGGTGAGTGATTTTGGAGGTCTCATTTTCACGGGGAAAAACGAGGGAATCACTGTCATAGGTTTAATGTTAATGTAACAGTGAAATGTATATGTGGACTTACCATTCTATGGATGAGAATTGGTAAGTGATTTTGGAAAGGGAATCAAATGGGAACAGGTCACTTAAGATTTTTAGCAAATCCTCAGCTGTCAACGGATTTGATATGCCTTTACCAATTACCGTTTGAGTCGGGCTAGCCATGCTATTCCCCTCAGTATGATGAGTTGTCGAGGACTTATGTTGGGCTTAAAGGCCAACATTTTCCTCTATCCTTAATTGTTAAGGATGTTGGATCATTTGGTTAGCGTATGTGTAACCTTGATTCTTCTTTGGGAGAACCAGTGTATGACCAGGTTCCTACTGGTTTATGGTTGCGATCTCGCTTGGAGGAAGAGAAAGGCTCTCTTTGCATGTACCTTGGATATGAAGGTCTTGATCAGAGGTGTAATGTTAACTTGATCATGAGAAGGGTCCTTAATTAAGGATAATACTTCTTTAAGAACTTGCCATTGATCAGCATCATAAGTAAATCGCCATCTGAAGTCATGAGGCGGTATGCTCCGTTTGAATAGACTGTTTCTATTACAAACGGTCCTTCCCATTTAGGCTGAAATTTGCCTTTGGTCTTGTGCGTCATAATCATCGGTCGTCTGACGGCTAAAACTAAATCTCCTTTCTGGAAGACTCTTTATTTGACCTTCTTATTGAAGGCTTTTGAAATTCGAGCTTGATACAGCTCAATATGTTGCTAAGCTTGTAGTCGCTTCTCGTCTAGGGCTTCGAGCTCTTGAAGACGCAACCGATTATTGTCCTCTGATGTGATCTTAGTCATTAAAGCGACTCGCAATGACGACATCTGAATTTCCAACGGGATGACTGCTTCACACCCGTACACTAGGAAAAAGGTGTATTGCCTGTCGGTGTCTGAACCGTTGTTCGGTAGGCCCAAAGACATTCACCAAGCTTTTCGTCCCAATCTCGCTTATTCGAGGAGACGAACTTCTTGAGTAGCTTGATGATCGTTTTGTTGAATGCTTCCGCCAAGCCGTTAGCAGCAGGATTATAGGCAGTCGAAGCCACATTCTGAATTCGGTATTTATCGCAGAACCGATAGAATACTTGGCTTACGAATTGGGGACCATTATCATGGATGATCCGCCTAGGGACACCAAATCGATAGATGACATGGTGTTTAATGAAATGCACCACGTTAGAGGTTTTGACTTCAACCAGTGGTATGGCTTCTGCCCACTTTGAAAAATAATCGGTTATTGCCAGGATAAACCGGTGTCCTTTTGTCGAAGAGGGGATGATTGGCCCTACGACGTCGATTCCCCATGCTTCGAATGGCCATGAAGCAACAGTTGGGTGGAGTAACTCCGGAGGCTGGTGTATGAAGTTCGCATGAATCTGACATGCTTTACACCTTCGTGCATATTGGATGGCATCAGCTGTCATGGTTGGCCAATAGTATCCAAGCCTATGCAACCTATCTTTATGTTTTGGACCTGGCTGATGAGCTCCGCAAATGCCGTCGTGTGCTTCTTTAAGCACTTCCTGCGCCTCTGAATTAGAAAGGCAACGGAGGAGGACACCGTCATATGAACGACGGTAAAGTTTCTTCAGAGTTGGATCGTAGTAGAAATGGAGAGACCTTCGTCTGATAGATGCCGCTTCTTTAGGATCGTCTGGCAGCAGACCATGTAAAGCATAGTCGATGAGAGGAAATCGCCTATCTCTCGGCTCAAGATCCGCGGAGACATTATAGACTTCTCGGGTTCTTAACATATGCTTAGAGCATACAAGGTGTCGAGTCGCCACTGTGAGGTGATACTCGGTGTCGGCTAACAAGGCTAGTGTTGTTGCTAATGCAGCAAGAGCGTCTGCCTTGGTATTTTGAGATTGAGACACGTGCCCGATGTAGAAACCTTCAAATAGGTTAGCAATTCGATGGCCGTGTGATAATAAGGCGCCAAGTCTTCGTGGCGAACTTCATATTCGCCTTTAACATGATTGATAATCAGTTTTGAATCACCATAGGCTTCGAGGTAGCGTACCCCCATTCCATAAGCGAGCTGAAGACCAATGAGTAGAGCATTATATTCTGCTACATTGTTGGAGCATGATTCCGTCAGAGAGAATGCTCTAGGAAGGACGTGATTTTGTGGGGAGATGAACACCTCCTTTTATGATGTTTCACCGGGGCATGTACCGAGAACCGATCAAAAACTGATGTCGGCGTGGAGAAGTGGCGAAGATTGGTCCCAGCTGGCAGTGGACTGAGTGGATTGTCACCAGCTGACATCCCACTTGTTGACAACAGGAGGAAGAAGTTTGTTTATTTGTTGGCAATTCCAGCAAATCAGACCCGCTCGGGCCTAAACGATCCATCGCAGAGGCTCTTTTGGATCGTATATAGGACGATGTCCTGCTCCTTTTATCCCTGCAGAAGGGATTAGCACTAAATAGTGCTTCAATTCTAGCTTCGCCACAAAGCGCGGGCTTAGCACCTGACGAACTGGAGAGCGGAGCACGCTGTGGTGCTTTACCCGCTATGCTGCTGCAAAGGTGATTAGCCTTGGAAGGTATTTTGGCTGTAGCTTCACGGCCATGAACCCTGCGCGTACGCTGTGTGTACAGTAGCTTCGCTTATGAGAACGAGGCCGGTGCAAGGCGTTGCTTCTTTTGAATTGGGCGACGGTATGATTGCCGTCGTGACTTCGCGATTAGCAGCATTGTTGGAGCAGACATGACATCTTGCCTTTTTCTTCGCGAGAGAGGCGCGGTTTTGGCGTAGTTACGCCTGAGGCTTCGGCCAGAGACTTCCGTTTAGGCCTCCACATCCGCTTTGGCAGAGGATACCTAGGTTCGTATGGAACCTGATCAGCGACACGCAAGGCTGAAGGGTGTTGGCAGAATTATACTTCTGGTTTCTGTTCTGAAACCTTAGCCGTGGAGACCTTCCTATGCTTCCGTGCTCGAAGCATTAGACCACCCTCGGAGAGGACTTCTTCAAATCTTCCTTGGTCGAACTGAACCACCAAGTTCTCGAAAGTGCAGGACTTGGGCTGCGGGCGTGCTTCCTTGTTGCGCCAGAGAACTGCAGTAGGTTCGCAGGGAGCCTTTTCTGTCTCCGTAGAGACTTTCTTTGAAGATTTAGCCAGAGGGGCTCTGACTGCACCGGTTTTTCTGATTTCAGAGTTAGACCTGAAGGGCTGTTCGCCGCATTGCGACACTTGATTCTCGGCAGTGGAGAATACATTCCCCAGCGGAGTCGCCATCTTGTTTTCCATTGATTTGCAAAGGGAAAACTTACAATAAAAAGGGTTGAGGAGCTAAATTACAAGTATTCTTAAAAAGATTACAAGTAGATCTCCTCAGAGATTCTGGAGAAGTGTGCCAATAGGAGTCTGGTCAGCGCGCGACCACTTTGTCCCTTTGACGATGCGAGCGATGAGATTCCCTTCTCGCCTGGTTCGGGGAATTAGAGAACAGAAGGTTGGTAGAACCCTCTTGCTACTTCTCAAAACCGCTTTCAATTAGGAATTCCTTCTCGCCTGATTTCAGAGATTCCTTGAGAAGAAGGTATTAGGGTATCAGCACCCTGAATAGAGAAGCAATCCTCTAAAAGTCTTTGAATTCAAGAGCGCACGGTGCATCGTGAAGAAGCCTCTGCTTGTGGAGTCCTCTTGTGCGTGTCGTCTCAGAAAAGCTCTCTCTCCTTGTACCCCTGATGGGCTATTTATAGGGAGAGCAAGGGTATAATCATCCCTTGAAGATATGGAAACAGATTGAATCAAATCTGTTTGAATCTGAAAAGTAGCCTTGCTGCGAGGCTAAGATCAGCTTCTGCGAAGATAGAAATGGCAGGTCGGTTGATCTTCTTGATCTGTTTTGATCCTTTCTATATTGTTGGAGGATTTCCCCTGATCTCCTTACTCGTTTTAAGAGAGTCAAGAGATTATGGCAATCAACTGCCGAATTTGATCTCCAATTTGATCTTAATTGGATTTGATCTGATTAGATCTGATCTCGTCCGGAGATTTGATTGGTCAAAGGTTTGACCATAGCAGACCAATAGTGGCGCTGCCCGCCTTGAACTTACAGCGGAGCTGGAGGCAGTTTCTGGCGAAATCCGAAAGAAACTCTTCGGCCGAGCTAGAAGTCGCCTGTGGCGAGGCTACCATATCCCTTTCTGCGCAGTTGTGTATGGCTTCAGGGCGGAGCTGACTTCCTCTGGCGAAGCTATGAGTTAGCTTCCTTGCGAGGCTTTGAATGGCTTCAAGGCGAAGTCGGGTGATCCTAGCCTCTCAAGCGAGGCTATCCCTTTGGGCTCATGTGATGCTAAGTGCTAGCATCTTTAGACCTGCTGAGGTCTATTTAGAAACAATCCGGGTTCACTGTCTGCTTGCTGGATCAGTGGAGTCCAAATTGCTTCCCTGTCCCTCGGAGATGGGTGAGAACTGGTCTTCAGCTCGTCTGTCACTTGTCTTTTGTAAATGTCAAAAAGTTTAGACATTGTTCGGACTAATAAGAATCTTGTCTTTTTTAAGTATCAACATGTATGTAGGAACAAGATGGGTGGAAGTCTCTGTAGTGGTGGTATCGAAGAAAGATAGGTCTGGAACGTGAGAAGATTGATAGTAAGGAACATTTTTAAAAAATGATACATGTCGGGCAATGCCAAGTCATTTGGTAGTAGGATCATAACACCGATTTTCTTTATGTGCAGAGTTGTACCCGAGAAAAATGCATTTACTGGTTTTGAAAGATAATTTATCCCTCTCATAGAAGGGAAGAAAATAAAACAAACACAATCAAAGGTACGAAGAAGAGAATAATTAAAGGAGTGTCCATACATACGGGAATACAAAGATATATTAGCAGTAACAGAAGATGATGTGATGTTAATAAGTAACGCCGCAGTTAGCACAGCTTCTGCCCAGTAACACTTTTGAATAGATGCAGAAAGCAATAGTGACCGTGTTACCTCAAAAAAATGTCTGTGTTTTCGTTCAGCAACTTTATCTGTTAATATGTGTGAGGAAAGATTATTGAGAAATAGTGCCATATGATTTCAATAAAACCTTCATGGAGTTGGAAATGTATTCTCTAACTCCATCAGATCGACAAATTTTTATGCGATTTTGAAATTGGGTTTGAATCATGTTTGTGAAATCAGTATAAATTTATAACAATTCAGAACGATTGTGCATAAGATAAATCTATGTATCGAGAATAGTCATTGATAAAATAAACATAATAATTATAATCAGAAAGAGATGAGAAAGATGTTGGATTCCAAATATCGGAGTGAACCAAGTCAAAATTTTCTGAAGCCACTTGATTACTGAAAGTGAAAGGCACAACATTTTGTTTTGCAAAATAATAAATTTCACAATTATTTGAGTTAGAAAACTAAAAACTTCCCAACATATCAAAATCAGACAAAGTTTTTAATCTAGAACTAGAGAAATGTCCAAACCATAGATCGAAGGTGACTACGATACTCGAAGGTATAAATACTTAATTTAATGCAAGCCATTGACCTTATGACCTGTCCCAATCTTACGGCTGGTATGTGTTAGCACTCAAAAAAGACAAACTCTCAGACAGCTTTCCAACCGGTCTGAATGATGTCTAACTTGTCGACATTTACAAAAGATAAGTCGCAGACAAACTGACGACTAGTTTCTACCCATCCCCGAGGGACAAATCAGCGACTTGGACTCTATTGATCCAGTAAAGTAGACAGTAAGCCAAGGTTGCTTTGAAGAGACCTAAGCAGGCCTAAGATGCTGAGTTAGCTCAACACTCAGCATCACATGAGCTCAAGGGGATAGCCTCACCTGAGAGGCTAAGTTTGTCTAGATTCGCCTTGAAGCTCTCCACAGAGAGCTAATTTACAGCTTCACATGAAGCTAATTCTAGCTTCGCCAGAAGCTTCCTTGATAGCTTCTCATGAAGCTCTTCATAGCTCCACAGAGACTAACTTACAGCTTCACCTGTATCTAATTCTAGCTTCGTCGGAAGCTTTCTTGATAGCTTGTCATGAAGCTCTTCATAGCTCCATAGAGAGCTAACTTACAGCTTCGCCTAAAGCTAATCTAGCTTCGTCGGAAGCTAATTCTAACTTCGCCGGAAGCTTTCTTGATAGCTTGTCATGAAGCTCTTCATAGTTTCACAGAGAGCTAACTTACAGCTTCACTTGAAGCTAATCTAACTTCGCCGGAAGCTTTCTTTATAGCTTCGCATGAAGCTCTTCATCGCTCCACAGTGAGCTGAAGCTAATCTGGCTTCGCCGGAAGCTAATTCTAGCTTCGCCGAAAGCTTTCTTGATAGTTTCTCATGAATCTCTTCATAATTCCACAGAGAGCTAACTTACAACTTCTCCTGAAGTTAATTCTAGCTTCGCCGGAAGCTTCCTTGATAGCTTCTCCGGAAGAGGCTAACTTCGTATGAGGAAAGTAACCGCCCCACTAACTTAGTGGGGGGAGTTAATGGGTAGTTACACTCGTGATCTCTCATTAAAAGGAGCCAATTGAGGGAAATTAATGGGTAGTTACACCCATGATCCCTCATTAAGAGGAGCCAATTAAGAAGAGTTAATGGGTAGTTACACCCATGATCCCTCATTAAGAGGAGACAATTAAGGAAATCATAACTCCCTATTGAGCCAATAAATAGCCACTAGTAAGTTAGACTCAGGGTCTTAAAAAGATTCAAGTCCAATAGGCTCACGGTCTTGAAGAAATTCAAGTCCAAGAGGCTTTGAAAAGCATAAGCTTCTTTGGTGGCTTCAAAGCTTAAGCCAACAAGAGATCTACTCTCTCGCTTTCAAGAATTCAAAGAATCACTTCTCTAATCCTATAAGGATCAATTCAGGATGCTAATACTCTAAGATCTTCCTCCTCTTAAGGAATCTCTGGAACCAGGCGAGAAGGAATTTCCAAGTAGTAATATTTGAAGATTGATCGCTCGCATCATCAACGGGACATAGTGGTCGTGCGCTGATCAGACTCCCACCAGCACACTTCCCCAGATATCTCAGAGGAGATCTACTTATAATTTTCTTTTTTTGTAAAGAAGTACTTGTAATTTCGCTCCTCCATTCTCTTTTGTAAGTTTTCCCTTTCGCAAATTAATGGAAAACAAGATGGCGACTCGGCTGGGGAATTAAAGCATTCTCCACTGCTGAGAATCAAGTGTTACAATGCGACGATCAGACCTTTGGGTCTATTGCTGACACGCTGGTCATTCACTCTGACCAAGAGAGGTTTGAATAACTTCTCTCTGGGGGTAGCACAAGCCCCCTACATGTGCGCAAGGAGGTCAGCGTAACCAGAGCCCCTTTAGCTAACTCTTGGAAGTAAGTCTCTGTTGGGACAAATAAGCCTCTCTGCAAGCCTATTACAGCCTCAGGCGAGGCTAAACAGACTCTATGCGAGTCTAGCACAGTCTCAGCAGAGACTACCATAGCCACCCACCAGCATATTAACACTGTGCGTGAAGCTATAAAGGTTCCTTGTGAACCTAAAACAGTCTCTGCTAAGGCTATGTGGATTGCAAAAGCTGTAGTCCCATGCGAGGCTAGAGATAGATCTCTTGATTCAGCTTCTTGTGAAGCTAAAATAGTCTCTGACTGCAAGACTATTTCAGCTCTTCACAGAGCTAAGCCACGCCTGTCACGCGAGGTTAGGGCTAAAACACTTTGTGCTAACAGCGAGGCTACTGCAGCCCCGCTTACATCATCAGCGCTAGGCTTGCCGCTAGCGATAAAACTAAAGCACTAAGTGCTAAAGGCCTTAGCTGTGAAATTAAAAATGAAGCACCACTGAGTGCTAACAGCGAGGCTATTTCAGCCTCGCTCACAGGAAGAACTCCGTGCAACAGAGCTAAGCTCTCCTTCAAAGGCAGAGCTAAAACAGTAGCTTCACCTTGCGAAGCTACTCTTTCAGGGGGAGCTATCCTAGCTTCACCTATAGCCCAAAAGAAAGTCTTCAAGGCTAAGCCCAGGGTTTCTCAACCCAAGCAGGCTAACATCCAGTTTCGTCGAGTCTCCATATTGGATCAGTTGGATCTAGGTAACACAGACTTGCGGGATTATCTGAGCAACAAGTGAAAACTCCGCTCTGAAGAGCCAGTTCACATCTCACCATCCCAGTGCGGACAAGCTGTTGGCCCAGAGGCCTTCCACTCTAGTTTTGATGATGATTAACTCATGTAGTTATGTTTACTAATAATCTTGTGATGTTTAGTTTCAGATTCTTAACCAAGATATTAGTAGGTGATTATCTTCAACAAAAGTATTTTGGAGCTTCTCACATGGTGATTCAAGAGCCCGAGTGACAAAGTCATATCTAGCACTCGTTGGAGTCAAACTCGGTGGATCACGTTTTGGATCGAGTCGACTTGAAGACGGAGTTCGTCAAGAAGACTTCGGTACATAGTTTAGTTTTTGTTTTAGATCCATTTGTAAAGACTAGATAGTGTGATATGCTCAAGTTCACAACACACACACTTGTTTCTAGTTTTCATGTTTATTGGTTTTCGGTTTTTGATTTAACCGATCTTGGTTTTCATGAATAGATAGATCCAAAAAAGTTTACATGGTTTAATGTATATTAGATTTGTTATATATACATGCATGCTTCAACTATTTAGACAAACATATTTTGATATGCCTATTCATGTGTTTGGAGTTTTGTGTTTCAACAAAACTTATTTTCGGATTAAATATCAAAAACATTGGTATATATATCTTTCATGTATATTGGATTATATCCATAAACAACATGCTTAAAGTTGTTTTAAATATCATGTTTTTGTATTTGATGAGTTCTGGACAAAACGAATTTTCAATTCAAAAATTCAAGTTTTGGAAAATACGGATTTTGGTTTTCGGTAAAATTTTCATAACATAAAAATGATTCAAAAAGTTTGAAATATGTGTTGAATTTTTTCACACATATTTATATATCAAAGTATTATACTGAACTTCTTTTTGTGGATTTTTAGAGATTTTATGAGAATTTATTGGAATTAAAATACCCAGCTTCTCAGTCCCTAATCCCTGCCTGCCAGGCTCTGGCGGTCGACCGGACCGATCGACCGGACCCAGAGTCGGTCGATCGACGTGCACAAGGATGTGCACACTGACCAGCCACTTGGGCCGGTCGACCGGGCGGTCAACCGACTGCAAGTGCCCCACTCTCGGTGGGGGGGCGGTCGACCGGACGGTCGACCGTGAGCTAGGCACGGTCGACCGAGCGGTTGACCGGCCAGAGAGCAATCTGCTCTCTGGATTGGCACGGTCGACCGACAGGCTCAACGGTCAAAAATTTGACCGTTGGCCGGTCGACCGACCGGTCGATCGGAAGGCCATTTCTGGCCTAGTCAGCTGCCAACGGGCAAATTTTTTCATGGGTTATAAATACCCTATTTGAGAGAGGTTTTCTCTAAGATTTTAAAGAGCAAAAATTTACCTATTCTCTAGTGTTTTAACACAAGTTTTCAAAAGAGTTTTTAAGCCAAAAAGATCTATCTTCATTTATTTTCAAGGGTTGGAAAAATCAAAGAAAAATATAGATTTGGGATATTTGTGTTGTTCTTCATTTCTATCAAATTCAAAGTATTTTCCCAAGTATTTTTCTTTGTTATTTGATTTCCAAACACCTTGATTTCTCACACTTGAGCTTACTTACTATCCTATCTATTAGGATCTTTGTTTTTGTGAGAAAGAGATTGTTTGTGGTTGAGATAGACCACCAAGTTGTAACCCTCCTTACTTGTATTGTCCCTCTTGTGTAGAGGTTGATTTTGGAGTGGTGGTTAGCTCCCTCTAGTGAGAGGTGGAGATTGCGGTTAGCTCCCTCTAGTGAGAGGTGGAGTTTGTGTTGGAATCCCTCAAGTGTGAGGTGATTGGTTTGTATTGGCTAAGTGCCTAACCCTCTAAGTGTAGAGGTGCTTGTTGTGGATTGTGCCTTGCCTCTAGTAAGAGGTTGTATTCGGTTGAGAGAGGAGTTGTGTTTACCCAAATCCTCAGTGAAGGTTCCATGTGTGGGAGTCCTGTGTGGACAAGTGGATTGGAAATCCTTCTGTGTGGAGGCGGGGACGTAGAGCTGTGAGCTCGAACCTCGAAACAAATTACTTGTGTTTGCGATTGATCCATTATCTCTAACTCTCTCTCTTTACTATTGTGCCTTGCATCATTTCATATTGCACATTCATACTTATATGCTTGGCTTGTTTGTGTGTGCCTCACTTGTGCTTAATCATGAGAGCTTCATATAGCGCCTCAACTCTTATTCAGAGGAATCAAGAGGAGTTAGTCTAGACCCTTCACCGGGAATTCGGCTACACTCGTTTGTTGCATTAAGTGTAGTTAATTAAGTCTTAATTTCCGCATTTAGTTTATTAGATTAGCGGTACACCTATTCACCCCCCTCTAGGTGTACTTTCAATTGGTATCAGAGCCTACGCTCTTGATATTTGGTTTAACCATCTAGGAGTGTGATCTTGGTTAGCTAATCTATCATTTATTTTTGCACACGTATATTGTTTACACACACTCATGGATTGCTTGTCACCTCCTATGTTTGATGTCTCCAACATCGACATGTGAAAATTTAGGATGTCCATGTATTTGAAAACCCTACGCTTGCATGTTTTCCTTGCCGCTACCAAGAAATCCTATCTTGGTAATAGCAAGCATATAGAGGCCAATGCATACGCCCTTGAGGCACTTAGAAGCACGCTAAATAAAGAATATTTGTGCTTAGTTTCTAACTGTGATTCCGCTTTTGCAGTGTGGAACACGTTGATCACCTCCAAGCTTCAATTGCCAATTCAAACAGAGGATGAATCTAGTGGAGAATCCGAGCAACAATGCTACATGGTCCAAGGGAATGACTCCCTTGAAGTATACTCAGAAACTCAATTAGATAATGATGATTCTAGTTCTTCTAGTAATGAATATATTGATGCCAATGCCTTGAATGAAGAACTATCCATTATTTGTGAAAAATTGTTAGAAAAATATAATCTTTTGAAAAAGAAGACTTTTGCTTTGAATAAAGAATATGAAAATTTGTCTTCTAAATTTGATTTGGTTTTGCAAGAGAAAGTGAAGATTTCTAATGAGAGGGATTCATTGAAATCTAAGCTTGAACTTGCCCTTAATGAAAATAAAATTTTGAAAACAAAAAATGATTGTGAAAATGTTTTAAAGAAAAATGAGGCTTTATCTTCAAAAGTCGATTTTGTTGTAAAAGAAAATGTTTCTTTGAAAACAAATTGATTTGATTTCACAAGATTTGAAAGATTGTTTAAAGAAAAATGTTTCTTTGAAAAATGATATAGATTCTCATGTTTGCCATGCTAATGTAGCTTCACCTAACTTATCTATTGCATGCCACACTTCTTCTATAATTAAACATGATATAAATTTGTTAAAGAAAAATATGGATTGTTTGGGCTTTATTTTGAGCCATTGTGTCATGAACCATACACGGTTGGAGTCTATATTTCGAAAGAAACAAGTTCCTGCTATGCATGCACACCAACCACGGCATACACATGCTCCTCACGTACACACCCATCACACTATGTATGCTCATGTGTACACTTGTACACATTGTAGACGTAAGGGCCACCTTGCTCAGTTTTGCTATGATAAGGTACATAATGTAAATTTAGCAACTAAATTTGTTTGGGTTAGGAAAGGTGCTAACCCCCATGGACCCAAAAGATTATGGGTACCAAAGACCACCCCTATTGTATTTGATGTAGGTGTGGGCTCTCGCATGACGTGAGAGTAATGGTGCCTTGAGGTGGATGCGTTCTGAGTTTTATGAGGACTATTTGGATGCATCACTTTCAAGGGGAGTTTGGTGGGAGGACCACCTTGTTTTGGAGATAAGGAGATGTACCCTCTTCGATTTTGGTAACAATCTCTTACTCCTCATTTATGTTTACATGCTTTCATGTCATTCATTTTTAGCATGTTTTGATGTTTCATGATTAGTATGTTATATGCCATGATATTTAGATTAGTGATATACATATTTAGTTACTTGAGACACCCATGTTTAATATGGATTTATATCTTTGTGATCTCACTTTTGTTTTAACTAATGTGTATGTCCTAGATCTATGCATGTGCATATACATAATAATCATATGTATGTTTATGAGTTTTTGTTTTGGTTTTCATACTTCATGTTTTGATTACTTGTTTGAATATTAGTTTTCATTAAAACTTGGATATATACTTGTACAACTAATGAGCCACAAATAGATTATTACATGTTTGTACTTAAACGCTCATTTGTACCCATTAGATGTACTAGTATAGCCTAGTTTTGATGATTCATGCATTTGATTTGTATTCCCATGTTGTGCATGTTTTTCATGTTTATATGTTTAGCTTCATGTATATGTCTATTTTGTCTAAACTATTGTCTATACATATACATCCTTTGAGCCACTTGCTTTCATGCATATACTTTTGTGGACTTGTTATGTTTTAGATATGTATGTATACTTTAGTTTGTACAAGACATGCATATGCCTTGAAGATTAAATCATTTTGATGATTTTCATGTTTTAAGGAATTTCTTATTGAGCTTAATTGACTAGTTTCATGATAATGTGATTCACATATTCCTTATACACTCATTTTATTTATTGTTTTCTCATGATTTTATTTTCATGAGTACAATTTATGCTTTATAGATTTCGAGTGTTTAGTGATCATGTGATTTACATAGTTTTTATGAAATATATTTTTGTTTTATTCCTTACTTGAAGGATTTCGTACTAGTTTACAAATTTTTTATATAACTAGTTCGTATTCTTCATTTTGGAAGAGTTTTCAATTATGGTAAACTATTTTCGAACCTATTTTTGAAAACCCCTTTCATCCACGGGCGGTTGGTTGGGCGACCATGCCTTATATGCTTAATATTGAAAATCCTTTTAAACATGTGCATGAAATGGGTGGAAGGTAATATGAGTTATGCACTTGATCTTATTATATTTTCAATTGGTATCATTGGATTTTTTTCAATTGGTATCACTATTGACATTCTTTTTGCATACTCATATATGTTTTTTATATATGTATGCTTTCAATTTCAAATAGTATCAATTTCGATTGGTATCAATTTTACATACATATATATGCTTTATTTGTGCTTACTATATATCTATATCTTTGAGCACAAATTTTAGCTATGCTAAGCTTGATTTCTTAAATGACTTTATTTCAATTGGTTATGTTTCAATTGATATCATATACAAGCTTATGTATTATTTTATTTGGTATTTCATAAAGGGGGAGAAAATTCATGTTTCTACTTTCAATTGGTATTTCACCTTTCAATTGGTTTTGTTATTTTACTCCCACACTTTATGTTGAAAAATAATTGAAAGAGGATATTGATTATTTTTGGTATCATATGATTTTAATGAAAAATTACTTTCAATTGGTACTAATCTTTTCAAATTGATATCAAGATTACCTACAAGTTTTACTTTCAATTGGTATGTTTTATTGATATCAAAATTTTTAGTTGAATTGCTTAAAATGATTTATTTACTTACAATTGGTATTTAATTGGTATTTATTTACAATTGATATCAATTAGTATTTAAATCTATATTTGTTTTATATACCACATTGTGTACTTTCAATTATGTACTTTCAATTGGTATATTTCATTGATATCATGATGCACTCAATTGATATATTTTTTCTTTCAATTGGTATCAAGAAAGTTTTGTTTTTGATTTCACCCCTCATTGATTTTTTGTTTAAGACAAAAAGGGAGAACATTGTTTTCTTTGACCCCTTTGTTGATGATTGACAAAAAGGGGGAGAAAGATTTTGAGTTTATATATGCATATTTGTGTTTTTGCATATATTGAGTTTTATATGCATATTTGTGTTTTGCATATATTGAGTTTTATGTATATGAGAAAAATGATTTGAGAGTTTAAACAAAAAGAGAGAAGGTTTTTGAAACATATGTTTGATTCATGCATGTTGATGCATATTCATATTTAGTATTCATTGCATATATTTATTTTTATTGCTATGCATGAGTTAAGGGGGAGCTTCCTTGAAGCTTAACTTTAATCATGCATATATAACTCCATGAGTTTTGTCATCATCAAAAAGGGGGAGATTGTTGGCCCAGAGGCCTTCCACTCTAGTTTTGATGATGATTAACTCATGTAGTTATGTTTACTAATAATCTTATGATGTTTAGTTTCAGATTCTTAACCAAGATATTAGTAGGTGATTAGCTTCAACAAAAGTGTTTTGGAGCTTCTCACATGGTGATTCAAGATCCCGAGCGACAAAGTCATATCTAACACTCGTTGGAGTCAAGCTCGGTGGATCACGTTTTGGATCGAGTCGACTTGAAGATGGAGTTCGTCAAGAAAACTTCGGTACATAGTTTAGTTTTTATTTTAGATCCATTTGTAAAAACTAGATAGTGTGATATGCTCAAGTTCAGAACACACACACTTGTTTCTAGTTTTCATGTTTATTGGTTTTCGGTTTTTGGTTTAACCGATCTTGGTTTTCATGAATAGATAGATCCAAAACAAATTTACATGGTTTAATGTATATTAGATTTGTTCTATATACATGCATGCTTCAACTATTTAGACAAACTTATTTTGATATGCCTATTCATGTGGTTAGAGTTTTGTGTTTCAACAAAACTTATTTTCGGATTTAATATCAAAAACATTGGTATATATATCTTTCATGTATATTGGATTATATCCATATACAACATGCTTAAAGTTGTTTTAAATATCATATTTTTGTATTTGGATGAGTTTTGGACAAAACGAATTTTCAATTCAAAAATCCAAGTTTTGGAAAATACGGATTTTGGTTTTCGGCAAAATTTTCATAATACAAAAATGGTTCAAAAAGTTTGAAATATGTGTTGAATTTTTTCACACATGTTTATATATCAAATTATTATACTGAACTTATTTTTGTGAATTTTTAGAGATTTTATGAGAATTTATTGGAATTAAAATATCCAGTTTTTCAGTCCCTAATCCCTGCCTGCCAGGCTCTGGCGGTCGACCGGACCGGTCGACCGGACCCAGAGTCGGTCGACCAACGTGCACAAGGATGTGCACGCTGACCAGCCACTTGGGCCGGTCGACCGGGCGGTCGACCGACTGAAAGTGCCCCACTCTCGGGTGGGGGCGGTCGACCGGACGGTCGACCGTGAGCTAGGCACGGTCGACTGAGCAGTCGACCGGCCAGAGAGCAATCTGCTCTCTGGATTGGCACGGTCAACCGAGCGGTCGACCAGCAGGCTCAACGGTCAAAAATTTGACCGTTGGCCGGTCGACCGGCCAGTCGACCGGAAGGCCATTTCTGGCCTAGTCAGCTGCCAACGGGCAGATTTTTCCATGGGTTATAAATACCCCATTCGAGAGAGGTTTTCTCTAAGATTTTAAAGAGAAAAAATTCACCTATTCTCTAGTGTTTTAACACAAGTTTTCAAAAGAGTTTTTAAGCCAAAAAAATCTATCTTCATTTGTTTTCAAGGGTTGAAAAATCAAAGAAAAATAGAGATTTGGGATATTTGTGTTGTTCTTCATTTCTATCAAATTCAAAGTATTTTCCCAAGTATTTTTCTTTGTTATTTGATTTCCAAACACCTTGATTTCTCACACTTCAGCTTACATACTATCCTATCTATTAGGATCTTTGTTTTTGTGAGAAAGAGATTGTTTGTGGTTGAGATAGACCACCAAGTTGTAACCCTCCTTACTTGTGTTATCCCTCTTGTGTAGAGGTTGATTTTGGAGTGGTGGTTAGCTCCCTCTAGTGAGAGGTGGAGATTGTGGTTAGCTCCCTCTAGTGAGAGGTGGAGTTTGTGTTGGAATCCCTCAAGTGTGAGGTGATTAGTTTGTATTGGCTAAGTGCCTAACCCTCTAAGTGTAGAGGTGTTTGTTGTGGATTGTACCTTGCCTTTAGTGAGAGATTGTATTCAGTTGAGAGAGGAGTTGTGTTTACCCAAATCCTCAGTGGAGGTTCCATGTGTGGGAGTCCTGTGTGAAAAATGTGGATTGGAAATCCTTCTGTGTGAAGGCGGGGACGTAGAGCTGTGAGCTCGAACCTCAAAACAAATTACTTGTGTTTGCGATTGATCGATTATCTCTAACTCTTTCTCTCTCTTTACTATTGTGCCTTGCATCATTTCATATTGCACATTCATACTTATATGCTTGGCTTGTTTGTGTGTGCCTCACTTGTGCTTTACCACGAGAGCTTCATATAGCGCCTCAACTCTTATTCAGAGGAATCAAGAGGAGTTAGTCCAGAGCCCTTCACCGAGAATTTGGATACACTCGTTGGTTGCATTAAGTGTAGTTGCAATTAAGTTTTAATTTCCGCATTTAGTTCATTAGATTAGCGGTATACCTATTCACCCCCCCTCTAGGTGTACTTTCACAAGCGGGGTGTCAAACTGTGATGGTACATTCCGTCAACTATTGTTTTGACTAAACCCCACAACTTCTCCTCCGAACCAGCAATCGGTGTTCAACCAGTTGTCAGTCCAAACTTTTGAGAAGCTCAAGTCTCGAAAGAAGAAGATAGTGAAGGTACCTCACCTCGCAACTGCCTCTGTCAACATGATAAGTAGAGAAAGAAATCTACTACGATCTCAAAGAAGGAAACAGGGGGTTCGCACTCCCTCATTCAGTTCTCCAGGGCCCGATTATAGCTCCGGCTTAGGCCAGGTTCTGGTCAAACAAAAGGGTGCCTTCTAAGGTACGGTACCCTATAATTATGGACAACCTTCTTTCTCAGAAGCTATGTTGCCAGAACTATTGAGACACCAATTCCAATGGTTCGATGATGAAAAAGAAGCCAGTGGTTACGCTTCCTCCGCCACCATCAGCTCTGGGCAAGTAAGGTTTGTATCAGCCAACATGGCTGATAAAAACAATGATGATGATCTCGGTCATCGCATGGAGGCACAGGAGCAGACTTCCAAGGCCCAGCAAGAAGCCTTGGACAACATCCAGCAAATATTGGTTCAACTCCTAACAAACCGGAACAATGATAAGGCAACCGGTAGTAATCATGAAAACGAGGAGAATAACAATAATGAACCTCCCAAGACCGATTATTCAAAGGAGGGCTCTTCATTCTATGTCAAAGTGATCAAAGGCATCCAAACTCAGATCGCATCCCTGGCCTAAAGGGATGAACTGAAAAAATTAGGGGCAGTCCGTCCTTACCCCTTGTAATGGGATTCAGTCCCATATTCGCCAAAGTTCAAGCCACCAATGTTACACTCGTGTGATGGCAAGAGCTCGCCAAATCATCACATTTACTACTTCCGATCGCAAACTGGTAATGTAGTAGGTAATGATACTATCATGGCCAAACTGTTCATTGGTACCCTGAAGGGGGTAGCCTTTGATTGGTTCAAGAGTCTCCCCGCGAACTTCATCAATTCTTGGCTCGACTTGGAAACCCGATTTCTCTCTCGATTCTATGAGGATGATACCGAGGTGACCATGGACATACTCCTTTCAGCAGTCTAGAAAGAAGGAGAATCTGTACGGGATTACATAGAGAGATTCCGTAATCTTTCTCTCATGTGCCCTGCTTATGTTGCTTTAGACGTGTAAGTATAACTTCCTCGACAAAGTGGAAGTTCGCATGGGCGCTGTCAAAGCCCACACTTGGAAGAAGCTTATTAACAAGCCGAGCTAGCTAAAAATCAGCTAAAAAGTTTGACACCCCCTAAAAGCAGGTGGGGAATCAATAGCAAAAGCTATGACACCGCTGAATCTTCTGATACATCAGCATTGGAAGTATATGGAGTAACTCGATCAAAGAAGGGTAATTCCAACAGAATTTTAGAGTATTAGAGACAATACTTGATTGAAACGGGAAATTGTATTATAAATAGTTTTAGAAAATCTTAGTCTCGTTTTAAGGTAACCGCGTAGCAAAGGCTAGACGGGTTGATCCACAGGGAAGGATGCGATGGAAGCGTTTCAGAATGATCTTCTCTGTAATTCGCTTGGAAAAGAAAAGGAGAGATTGATTAGATTTGATCAAGTTTAAGAAGTATAGTTTACTAATCATCTACCACAACCCATGATATTAGTCTCAAAGAGTGAATATCATATTGAATGAATAAACATTCATCCTAGGTTATTAATTGATAATCAAGCAAGATGAATAATAATGTTGGAACCCTAACTAGTGTGCACTAATAAGGATTAAACATCCGTTCATCCTAATTTCCAAGCATAGCCTAAGAGAAGTTTTTTTACTTAAAATTATGTTATCAAAGTTTTTAAGTATGAACTATAAAGAATCGCTTAAAAAGTGCAACCTGAATTAAGTAAACCTTGAAAATCACCTAGAGGGGGGTGAATAGGTGATGGCTAATCTAATTGTCACTTAATGCGGAATTAAAAATTTCTTACACTAGACACCAAGTATAACACAAGAGTGTAGCCGGATTCCCCGTGAAGGGCTCTGGACTAACTCCTCAAGATTCCTCTAAATAAGAGTTGAGGTGCCGCGTTGGCTCTCTTGGTTGAATACAAGTGCTAGCAAACAATCCCCAAGCATATACAATATGAGCTCACAATATATATCAAGCATATAAAATGAAAGCAATAAAAGCATGCAAGATATAAACAAGAGTAAGAGATAGAGAGTGAGCAATCGCAAACACGGGAGATTTGTTTCGAGGTTCGAGCACACTTGCTCTACGTCCCCGCCTTCACACTTGAAGGATTTCACTATAAACTGATCCCACCGGATCACTCGGTGTCGCAACACCTACAAGGAGTTCCCACTAGAACTCTTGGACTCTCTAGTCCTGTACACACCGCAAGCCCACAAGCTCGCCAAGGCCGCACCTCAAACACCGAGTTCACACACGAAGTCGAAACACCGTGAACACAACCGTCCGCCTCCTTAAAGTACTAGAAAGAACTCTTGGTGATCTAAACATTTTGATCACCAACAAATACTCTCACAATAACACTCCTATAAGATGAATATATCAATGGATAGCTCAAGTGTTGTGTGAGAAAATAAGGATTGAAATGGTGGAGGAAAACTCAAGAAAATCACTTTTAAACACTCTTGATAAACTCCCCTTTTGATTGAAAATATTTGCTCTCTAAACAAGTGGGAAAAGCTCTAAAAAGAGTTGGAAAAACTAGCTCAAAAACCACTTCAAAATCTTAGAGAAAACAGCCCCCAAATGCCCCAATTTATAGAGTTAGAAAAACTAGCAGTTGGAGCCAGGTTGGCCTGTCGGTCCACCGCCCGGTCGACCGGCCAACGGTCACATTTCTGACCGTTGTGCCAGCGGTCGACCGGCCGGTCGACCGTGGCCTGGATACAGAGAGCAGACTCTCTATCCGGTCGATCGGCCTGGTCGACCGGGGCTTTCCAGAGAGCAGAAGCTCTCTGGTGGTCGATCGGCCCTCCAGCCAGAACTGGAGTGCACGTCTATGCACGTCGGTCGACCGACTCAGTCGACCGACCTCAAGCGCGGTCGACCGGTCTGGTCGACTGGCTGAAGCCAGGACAGGAATTTCTGGTATTAAAAACTTGGTCATTTTGGCTCAAATAAAATCCGATAAAATCATAAAAAATCTACAAAAATAGTTTTAACATTATACTTTGATAATCAAACATGCTTGAACAAAATCAAGACATGTTACAAACAATTTGAACTATTTTTATAACTTGGAAATTTTGGCTAAAAACGAAAACTGTATTTTTCCAAAATTGGTTTTTCCAAAACTTCTCCAAATACAAAAACAAGATATTTTAAACACTTTTAAAGCATAGAGTGTATGGATATGATCCACTACACATACATGGAGAAATATCTATGTTTTTGACATTAAGCTCTAAATTTGATTTTGGTTAAAAACAAGTAAACTTTAAATACCAAAAACCAAACCGGTATTTTTCAAAAAGAAAACTCTTTTGTATTTTTTAAAATAAAAATTCTTTTATGAAAAACTTATCTAAATTAAGAGTGTGTGTGTGTAAGATATACTTGAGCAATCCACCAACTATTCTATCCTTTACATTTTATCTAAAAACAAAATCTTATAAAAACAAACCTAGACACAAGTCTTGATCTTGAAGGTCTTCACTTGAAGTCTTCACATCTTCTTGACTTGGTCCAAACACGATCCAACGAGTTAGACTCCTCTTGAGTCCTTGATGTGGTCTTGATGCACAAGCTCTTGAATCAAACCGTGCTAGCTCCAAAACTTGACTTTAAATCCTTTATTGAAGCTACGCACCTACTAAGATCTTGATCACAAATCTGAAACTAAATAAACACAAGATCATTAGTACTATAACTACATGAGTTGATCATCATCAAAACTAGAGTGATAGGCCTTTGGGCCAACAAACCTAATCATCGATTCATCTTCAAGAAGACCATTTTAATCCTAAGGTTTCTAACAATAATGATATCAATTAATTCACCTTTTAAACTAAACTAGGGTTGATCGAGAGATTAGCAAACTATAATTTTAATTTAGTTATTCATTTTCTTTATTTTATTTTCAATTTTTATGTTGAATAAGAAAAATTGCATGAAAACAAAAAGAAGAAAAAATAATTAATCTAAGTAGAAAAACTGAATTGAATTGTAAAGAAGAATGAGTAACCTTTTATTGGATGTCACTGACCAATTACGGAGCTCCTCTCCTTCTTCAAAATATTCTTCTTTGAATAACAAAAATGAAAATACAAGAAATTTCAGAAAGAGGAAAAAATCTAAAGAAAAACCCTAAGCTTTAGTCTCTGGATGCCCCTCTCTGTTGCTCTGCAGGGGCATTTATAAGAGATATAGGAAGCAGAGTCCCAGTATAACTCTTTCACGAAAATCCGTAACCAACTTCATCCAAATGGTCGCGAAAACGCAGCCATAGTCGCGTTTTCACGGCAATAGCGTGGCCAATGGCCACGCGCTTTCTTGCGTGGCCTCTTCTGGTCCGTTCATCTGGGCTTCTCCTTCTGAATTTTGTATTCAAACCTTCTATCTTGAGAACTCGTGATAACTTGGGAAGCAAGTTATCACAAATCTGAATTTATAAAAGGATTTATTCTTTATCTTTAAGCTTTTCTCCCCTTTTATCTTTATCCTTGTATTGCAAGCAACTAAGTTTAAGTAGAAGTCCATCTTATCCTTTTCTCCTCCTTTTAGCAATTAGGAGTTCTATTTTATCCTTCCTCGTCCTCCCTTAGATTTTAAAATCCAAGTTTAGATTAGGTTAGATAAGGTAGAAACTTCTAAATTACAACAATTAATTTTGCATGTGGGCTTGTGGGATTCTTGGGCTTTTGGGCTTCACTTGTACTTTATTTCTTTATTTTTTAATTACTCAAGGCCTGCACACATTAATCAATAAAAAATTAGTAGCAGTACTTAATAAAAGAATAAATAGGAAAATATGATGGTAAATGTGATGATAAATATGCACTTTTTACTACCTATCACACCCCACACTTATCTTTTTGCTCGTCCTCGAGTAAAAACTAAAAAGAAAAGAAAAAGAAAAAGAGAAGAAAAACTAATCTATCCTAACTCACTTTCATAAGCATCGCGGTTGCACTTAGTACGTGCAACAAGCTGTTAAACCTCTAAATTACCCCTAGAAGACGAGTGTTGTCTCGTGAGGGTTTTCAGTAGATTACACCCACAAAATCCACAAAAGGAAAATGTTAGAGATTTAATTAATTAATTAATTTTATTATTTATTAATTTTATTTTAAAAAAGGAAAGAAATATTTGAAATACATTTGAAGAAACTAAGTAATCTATAAGTTTTAGGATTATTATTTTTATTCATTCTTGAACTTAGTCTTTATACAATAATTTGTTATCAATTTTAGGTAAGGATTAAAATTAAATTTTTGTATAGTCTCTTTCGTTACCCTAAGTCATATGCATCCTTGTGAATCTTTACTAGGTATTCTTTAACTTGGACTCTCATGCCTCTTTATTTTTATTTTCTCCTTTTTTTTAAATATGTATAACTTATCTAATTTTCTTTTGTATAAGTATCAAGGCTTCTTGAGGCCCTCATACCTAACTAATTGACTATTAGAAGTGTTAGTACATATATAGATAATATTTTTTCATTTTTTTGGCTTTCTAATTCACCCATGTAGTGAGCCTAAGGTCAGTGGCTCCCAAATCGATCGGTTTTAGGGCACCGGGTGAGAAAACACCCTACGGACTTAAGGACTCAAGTGAACTAGGCCACAAAACCAAGGTCTTAATTTATAAAATCACCTTTAGACGTGAATACTTATACTTCTTGAGGCACATGTATCCAACTTAATTAGTGAACTCTATTATATTTTTATTTTATTCTTTATAAGGCACAAGAGTCTTTGTCTTAGAATCCTAAAAGTAGAAGTATATTAGGAATATACATTTCATTAAGGTAAAAAATCAAGACTAATTAATTATTCAATTTTTCCTCCTATACCTAAAAAATCCAACAATTTATTTTATTTCGACCAAGTTTTTAGAAATCCTAATCATGATTTTCCTAATTCTTAAGATTAACTTGGATTTCTTTTAAAGGATAAGTCAAAATATTGTCTCCTTTTTCAAAATTTTTTATTTTTTAAAGTAAAGAAAATGTTAATAATTTTTTTATTTTTATTAAAAAATAAAATAAAACCTAAGTTATGTTAGAACCCTCCCCTACACCTATCTCATGCATTATCCTTAATGTATGAATTAATGCATAGATGCATGAAAAAGAAGAAAGGGAAGGAAAATATTACCTTAAGGTGGTGGTTTCGGTGGTGCTCTGATTGGTCCATGAAATCGACCCAATCTTTTTTATGTGAAGTTCGGAGGAACCCACCAGAAACCTCTCTAATATGACCCACTAAAATGATGTATATATGAATGATTTTTATTAAAAATTTACCCCATCTAATTTTCAAGTTTCACAAATAATTTCGAAGTCAATTTTATCATCAGCTTTGTCCCAAAATGGAGTGTGAAAAGATGAAATGATTGACTTGGACTTAGAAAGTATGGGAACTAATACTGACTAGAAAAGTGACTTAAGTCAAGTAAAGGTTCAGATGTAGAGATTGGTTCAGGAAGTGGGTCTAAATCAAGAGGTTGAAACTCAAGTCCACATTCATTTTCCAATAACAGAATGTGACTTGATATTAATGATTCAAGTTCAAGAATGACAGGTATGGGAATCAAAACTGATTCTAAAATATTACTCAAGTTGGGTAACAAAACAGGAGTCAATATTGATTCAGAAATTTAAACTGGATCACAAATTTAAGAATCTTGATCACATTTCTCATTGAGTTCAATTTCATAAAAATGAGAACTTGCCAATTTGTCAATGGGACTTTTAAAAGTATGAAATTGGTCAAGTTTAATATAATGATCATAAAAGATTGGTGATTCAATTTCATGATGAATTGGCATAGGATCCAATGTTGACTCTGGAAAAAGATTGAAATCAGGTGAAGACACCAAAATCATAATTGAATCAGGAAGGAAACTTGAATTACCAAGTTGAGGTTGAGGATCATATTCATTCTCAAGTTCAATTTCAGAAAAGGGATAACTTGTCAAAATGTCAATATGATTTCAAAATTTGGAGTTTGGGCAAGTTCAAATAGGTGTGCAGAAATGGAATCTTTGTTGGCCCAAAGGCCCATCACTCTAGTTTTGATGATGATCAACTCATGTAGTTATGTTTACTAATAATCTTGTGATGTTTAGTTTCAGATACTTTATCAAGATATTAGTAGGTGATTAGCTTCAACAAGATATTTTGGAAGCTTTCACATGGTGATTCAAGAGCTCGAGTGTCAAAGATCATATATAGCACTCGTTGGAGTCAAGCTCGGTGGATCACGATTTGGATCGAGTCGACTTGAAGACGGAGTTCGTAAAGAAAACTTCGGTACATAGTTTAGTTTAGTGTTTAGATCCATTGTTAAAGATTAGATAGTGTGATATGCTCAAGTTCACAACACACACACGTTTCATGTTTTGATATTGGTTTTTCGGTTTTGGTTTAACCGATCTTAGTTTTCATGAATAGATATTATATCAAAACAAGTTTACTTGGTTTTATGTATATTAGATATGTTCTATATACATGTATGCTTCATATCTTAAATAAATTTAGTTTGATATACCTATTCATGTATTTAGGTTTTCTATTTTAACAAACATATTTTCGGATTTAATATCAAAAAACAATGATATATATATCTTCTATGTATATTGGATTATATCCATATACCATATGTTTTAAAAGTTGTTTAATATCATGTTTTTTATATTTGGATGAGTTTTGGACAAAACGAATTTTCAATTCAAAAATCCAAGTTTTAGAAAATACAGGTTTTAGTTTTCGGCAAAACTTTTATAACACAAAAATGGTTCAAATAGTTTGAATTTTGTGCTGAAATTTTTCACACAAGTTTGTATTTCAATGTATTATACTGAACTTATTTTTGTGGAGTTTTAGAGAATTTATGGGATTTTTTAGAATAATAAAAACCAAGTTTTTCTGTCCCAAAATGCTGCCTGCCAGGCTCTGGCGGTCGACCGGACTGGTCGATCGGACCCAAAACCGACGTGCACAAAATGTGCATGCTGGCCGGCCACTTGGGCCGGTCGACCAAGCGGTCGACCGACTGCAAGTACCCCACTCTCGGGTGGGGGCGGTCGACCGACCGGTCGACTGTAAGGCTTGGACGGTCGACTGAGCGGTCGACCGGCCAGAGAGCAAATTGCTCTCTGGATTGTGACGGTCGACTGGGCGGTCGACCGGAGGCTCCAACGGTCAAATTTTTGACCGTTGGCGGTCGACTGGGCCAGTCGACCGCCAGCCGCCAATGCTGAAAATCAGCCCAACGGCTAGTTTTTGTTGGAGGCCTATTTATACCCCATTTGAAGTGTTTTTCCCTAAGTTTTTCAAGAGCCAAAAATCTACATTCTTCTAGTGTTTTATCCAAGTTTCAAAAAGAATTTTTAAAGATTCAAAGTTTTCATCTTCATTTGTTTTTAGGGTTTGGAAAATCAAAGAAAATTTGGATTTGGGATATTTGCTTAGTTCTTCATTTCTATCAAATACAAGTTATTTTCCCAAGTACTTTTCTTTGTGTTTTTGTTTCCAAACTCTTGGTTTTCCACACTTGAACTATCATTCTATCCTTTCTATAGGATATTTGTTTTTGTGGAGAAGAAGGTGTTTGTGGTTGAGATATACCACCAAGTGTTATACCCTTTCATTTGTGATATCCCTCTTGGGTAGAGGTTGATTTGGAGTGGTGGTTAGCTCCCTCTAGTGAGAGGTTGAGATTGTGGTTTGCTCCCTCCTGTGTGAGGTGGAGGCTTTGTGTTGGAATCTCTCAAGTGTGAGGTAGATTGTGGTTGTTTGGCTAGGTGCCTACCCCTCTTGTATGAGGTGGTGATTGTGTTGGTTGTGCATTGCCTCTGTGAGAGGTTGTATTGGTTGGAGAGAGGAGTTGTGAACTCCCGGTTGTATTGCCCCAAATCCTCGGTGAAGGTTCCCTGTGTGGGAGTCCTGTGTGGACATAGTTAGTGGATTGGAAATCCTTCTCGGTGAAGGTGGGGACGTAGAGCTGGGTGCTCGAACCTCGAAACAAATCTTGTTGTTTGCGTTTGATCTATTGACTCTAACTCTCTCTCTCTCTTTTATATTGTGCCTTGCATCATTCATATTGTCATATCATAATTATATGCTTAGCTTGTTTGTGTGTGCCTCACTTGTGCTTAACCACGAGAGCTTCATATAACGCCTCAACTCTTATTCAGAGGAATCAAGAGGAGTTAGTCCAGAGCCATTCACCGGGAATTCGGCTGCACTCGTTGGTTGCATTAAGTGTTGTAGCAATTAAGTTTTAATTTTCGCATTTAGTTCATCAGATTAGCCTTATCACCTATTCACCCCCCTCTAGATGATTTCAATTGGTATCAAAGCCTACGCTCCTGATATTAGGTTTAACCACCTAGGAGTGTGATCTTAGTTTTGCTAATCTTCATTGTCATCGATAGCCCTCCCATGTTTGATATCTCTAGACTTGATATTTGGAAGGTTATGATGAGTTGTCATTTGAAAGCCCTAGGATATAAGGTTCACCTTGCCATTACCAAAGAATCCTACCTTAGTGATAGCAAGTATATAGAGGCCAATGCATTAGCCCTAAAGGCACTTAGAGCATCTCTTCATAAAGATTATTTACATGTGTTTTCTCACTATGAGTCCGCTTTTGCAGTATGGAGCATTTTGACTTCTCCCGAGCTACCAAAGATTATCGATAAGATGAGGAGATCTAGAAGAGACAAGTCCGACGAACATTGCTTCATAGTCCAAGGGAATGACTCCCTTGAGGTACAATCGGAAACTCAACTAGATGCTAATTCTAGTTCCTATTGCAATGAGTGTATGGAGGCTCAAGCCATAAATAATGAACTTGCTAAAAGGTGTGAAAAATTACTTGAAAAATATAAACTTTTGAAAAAGGATAATATTGGTTTAAAAGAAGAAAATAAAAACTTATCTTCTACACTTGAGAATGTTTTGCAAGAGAAGGAAGAGATTTCAAGTGAATGTAACTCACTTAAATCCCAACTAGACCTTGCCCTAAATGAAAATGAGTTTTTGAAAAATAAAAATGATTGTAATGATATTTTAAATAAAAATGAAAACTTGTCTTTAAAACTTGATTTTTGTTGTACAAGAGAATGATTCTTTAAAAATAAAAATTGATTCTATTTCAAAAGATTTAGAAGTTTGCTTAAATGAAAATAAATCTTTGAAAATTGATATTAATTCACATGTTTGCCATGCTAGTGTAGCTTCTTCACCTAGCTTTCCTATTGCATGCACCTCTTCTAAGATTGAAAATGATATATCTTTGCTTAAGAAGAGTATTGATTATTTGGGCTCCATTTTGAGCCAATGTGCCATGAACCATACACGCTTGGAATCTTTGGTTCGAAAGAAACAAGTTCCATTTTTGCATGCACACAAACCATGGCATACACATGCTCCCCACGGTCACATCCATCACACTTTGTATGCTCATGTGTACACTTGTACACATTGTGGACGTAAGGGCCACCTTACTAAATTTTGCTATGATAAGATATATGATGTAAATTTAGCAAATAAATTTGTTTGGGTTAGGAAAGGAACTAACCCCCATGGATCCAAAAGAGTGTGGGTATCAAAGACCACCCCTATTATTTTTTATGTAGGTGTGGGCTCTCGCATGACGTGAGAGTTATGGTGCCTTGAGGTGGATGCGTTCCGAGCTTAAAGAGTACCATTTGGATGCATTACTTTCAAGGGGAGTTTGGTGGAAGGACCACCTTGTTTTGGAGACATGGAGAGTTGCCCTTATTGGTTTGGTAACAAGCTCTTATTCCTCATTTATTGTTTACATGCTTTTCATATCATTGACTTTAGCATAGTTTGATGTTTCTTGATTAGTATGTTATATGCTATGACATTTAGATTAGTGATATACATGATTAGTATTTGAGACACCCATGTTTATATGGATTTATATTTAGTGTTCTCACTTTAGTTTAACTAGCATGTATGTCCTAGTTCTAATTCATGTGCATGTACATAATGATCATATGGATGTTTATGAGTTTTGTTTAAACATTTGCATTTCACGTTTTGAATCTATGCTTCATGTTTTCATTACTAGTTTAGATGTTAGTTTTCATTAAAACTTAGATATATACTTGTACAACTAAAGAGCCATAAATAGATCATTATATGTTTATACTTGAAAGCTTATTTGTACTCATTAGATATACCAGTATAGCCTAGTTTTGATGATTCAAACATTTTGACTTGTATTCCTATTTTGACATGTTTTTATGTTTTTGTTTAACTTCATGTATATGTCTATCTTGTCCAAACTATTGATTATACATATACATCTTTTGAGCCACTTGCCTTCATGCATATACTTTTGTGGTCTCATTTATGTTTGGATATGTATGTATACGGTAGTTTGAACAAAACATACATATACCTTGAAGGATTCTAGTTTTGATTTTCATGTTTTCATGTTTTAAGGAGTTTCTTATTGAGATTGATTGTCTATTTCTATGACTATGTTTTTCACATCGTACTTATACACTCACATCATTCGTGTTTTCTCCTGATTTTGTTTTCATGAGTATGATTTATGCTTCATAGATTTTGAGTGTTAGTGATCATGTGATTTACATGTGTTTTATGGAATATATTTTTGTTTTATTCCTTACTTGAAGGATTTCGTACTAGTTTATAAAGTTTTTCATATAACTAGTTCGTATTCTTCGCTTTGGTAGTGCTTTTCAAACATACTATATTTTCAAACCTATTTTTGAAAACCCCTACCCATTACGGGCGGTTGGTTGGGAGACCATGCCTTGTATGCTTCTTATTGAAAATCTTGTTAAAATATGTGCATGAAATGGGTGGTAGGAAATATGAGTTATACACTTGATCATATTATATTTTCAATTGGTATCATTGGATCGTTTCAATTGGTATCAATATTGACATTCCATTTGTATACTCATATATATGTTTTATATATGTATGCTTACTCTTCATATAGTATCAATTTCGATTGGTATCTAATTTTCATACATATATATGCTTTATTTGTGCTTACTATATATCTATATCTTTGAGCACAAATTTGGGTATGCTAAGCTTGATTTTTAATGCATATCATATTTCAATTGACTAGTTTTCAATTGGCATTTATACGAGCTTATGCATCGTTTTATTTGGTATTTCATAATGGGGGAGAAAATTCGTATTTTATCTTTCAATTGGTATTTGGTTTACCTTTGATTTCCACTCCCATACTTTATGATGAAAAATGATTAAAAAATGAATATTGATTTTAATTTGGTATCATATGCTCTTAATGAAAAATTATCTTCAATTGGTATCCATATATTTCAATTGATATCTATTGATCTATTCATTTCAATTGATAAATTTAAATTGGTATCAAAATATTTTCTTTCATTGGTATCAAATTTCATTATTATTTCAATTGGTAAAATGTTTCAATTACAATTAGAATTCTAAATTTATATTGTTTAGTTACAATTGGATTCTTAAAAATGTTTTGATATGATTTGTCTATATGCAAGGGGAGCTTAACATCTCTTCTATATATAGATTCATGTTGAGTGTATCTTATATTGAGGAGCTTGATAACTCTTCTTTATGTGGTACACGTGTGTAGGAGGAACTTCACATCTCTTCTTATGCATTGCATATTATGCGTTATGTGAATTAGGGCTTGTCATCCCTTCTTCATGTAATGCATATATGTAGGGAAGTTAACTTAGCGTCTTCCTCTTCATGAATTTATATCGCATATATCCTTTATTGTTTTGTATTATGTTTTACCCCTTTGTTGATGATTGACAAAAGGGGGAGAAGTATTTGGAGAAGTATTTGGTATATATGCATGTTTTTCCTTACTTTATTCAAAGGGGGAGAAGTATTTGAGTTTATATGCATATTTATGTTTTGATGTTTTGTTGTTATTGATATCAAGAGAACATGTTTTGTTTTATTGGTATGTTTTGTTTTATTGGTATCAAGAGCATTTATTTAAGAAGAATATTTATGTTAAAAAAAGGAATTTATTTTAAAAATTTTGGTATCAAGGGCATGTTCATTGTTTTATGCATACTCATGTTTGGTATTCATTGCATATATTTATTGTTTATTGCTATGCATGAGTTAAGGGGGAGCTTCTTTGAAGCTTTACTATAATCCATGCATATATAACTCCATGAGTTTTGTCATCATCAAAAAGGGAGAGATTGTTGGCCCAAAGGCCCATCACTCTAGTTTTGATGATGATCAACTCATGTAGTTATGTTTACTAATAATCTTGTGATGTTTAGTTTCAGATACTTTATCAAGATATTAGTAGGTGATTAGCTTCAACAAGATGTTTTGGAAGCTTTCACATGGTGATTCAAGAGCCAGAGCGTCAAAGATCATATATAGCACTCGTTGGAGTCAAGTTCGGTGGATCACGGTTTAGATCGAGTCGACTTGAAGACGGAGTTCGTCAAGAAGACTTCGGTACATAGTTTAGTTTAGTGTTTAGATCCATTGTTAAAGATTAGATAGTGTGATATGCTCAAGTTCACAACAAACACACGTTTCATGTTTTGATATTGGTTTTTCGATTTTGGTTTAACCGATCTTAGTTTTCATGAAAAGATATTATATCAAAAAAAGTTTACTTGGTTTTATGTATATTAGATATGTTCTATATACATGTATGTTTCATATCTTAAATAAACTTAGTTTGATATACCTATTCATGTATTTAGGTTTTGTGTTTTAACAAAACATATTTTGGATTTAATATCAAAAAATAATGATATATATATCTTCTATGTATATTGGATTATATCCATATACCATATGCTTTAAAAGTTGTTTAATATCATGTTTTTTGTATTTGGATGAGTTTTGGACAAAACGAATTTTCAATTCAAAAATTCAAGTTTTGGAAAATATAGGTTTTGATTTTTGACAAAACTTTTATAACACAAAAATGGTTCAAATAGTTTGAATTTTGTGTTGAAATTTTTCACACAAGTTTGTATTTCAATGTATTATACTGAACTTATTTTTGTGGAGTTTTAGAGAATTTATGGGATTTTTTAGAATAATAAAAACCAAGTTTTTCTGTCCCAAAATGCTGCCTGCCAGGCTCTGGCGGTCGACCGGACCCAGAGTCGGTCGACCGGTACAAAACGTGCACGCTGGCCAGCCACTTGGGTCGGTCGACCGAGCGGTCGACCGACTGCAAGTACCCCACTCTTGGGTGGGGGCGGTCGACCGTAAGGCTTGGACGGTCGACCGAGCGGTCGACCGGCCAGAGAGCAAATTGCTCTCTGGATTAGGATGGTCGACCGGAGGCTCCAACGATCAAATTTTTGACCGTTGGCGGTCGACCGGGCTGGTCGACCGCCAGCCACCAAGGCTGAAAATCAGCCCAACGGCTAGTTTTTATTGGAGGCCTATTTATACCCCATTTGAAGTGTTTTTCCCCAAGTTTTTCAAGAGCCAAAAATCTACATTCTTCTAGTGTTTTATCCAAGTTTCAAAAAGAATTTTTAGAGCTTCAAAGTTTTCATCTTCATTTGTTTTTAGGGTTTGGAAAAATCAAAGAAAATTTGGATTTGGGATATTTGCTTAGTTCTTCATTTCTATTAAATACAAGTTGTTTTCCCAAGTACTTTTCTTTGTGTTTTTGTTTTCAAACTCTTGGTTTTCCACACTTGAGCTATCATTCTATTCTTTCTATAGGATCTTTGTTTTTGTGGAGAAGAAGGTGTTTGTGGTTGAGATATACCACCAAGTGTTATACCCTTTTATTTGTGATATCCCTCTTGGGTAGAGGTTGATTTGGAGTGGTGGTTAGCTCCCTCTAGTGAGAGGTTGAGATTGTGGTTTGCTCCTCCTGTGTGAGGTGGAGGCTTTGTGTTGGAATCCCTCAAGTGTGAGGCAGATTGTGGTTGTTTGGCTAGGTGCCTACCCCTCTTGTGTGAGGTGGTGATTGTGTTGGTTGTGCATTGCCTCTGTGAGAGGTTGTATTGATTGGAGAGAAGAGTTGTGAACTCCCGGTTGTATTGCCCCAGATCCTCGGTGGAGGTTCCCTGTGTGGGAGTCCTGTGTGGACATAGTTAGTGGATTGGAAATCCTTCTCGGTGAAGGCGGGGACGTAGAGCTGGGTGCTCGAACCTCGAAACAAATCTTGTTGTTTGCGTTTGATCCATTGACTCTAACTCTCTCTCTTTTATATTGTGCCTTGCATCATTCATATTGTCATATCATAATTATATGCTTGGCTTGTTTGTGTGTGCCTCACTTGTGCTTAACCACGAGAGCTTCATATAGCGCCTCAACTCTTATTCAGAGAAATCAAGAGGAGTTAGTCCAGAGCCCTTCACCGGGAATTCGGCTACACTCGTTGGTTGCATTAAGTATTGTAGCAATTAAGTTTTAATTTTCGCATTTAGTTCATTAGATTAGCCTTATCACCTATTCACCCTCCCCCCCCTCTAGGTGATTTCAATCTTGTTTTTCAAAACAAGATGATTCTTTGGCTCTAACAGAATGGCTAGCGACATCAGAAATGGTCAAAGGGTTAGAATGGAGAGTTTGGACCATTCTATTTGTGTTAAGATTATGAGCGATTCGAGCCTGAGTCATGGCTTCAAGAAGCTTTTCATAGTCGATTTGTTCATCATTTTGTTGCGATTGGACTTGAAAAGATGAAGTTTTGTTTTGAAATTTGTGGTGAAATCATGAGTCCGTCAGATTTTGTGATTGTTGCTTGGACTCACGCATACTCTTTTCCAAGATTGATGGTTTTTTATTTTGAACTGGTGGAACTGAGTATGAATCTTGGAAATATTGTGGACAAGGTGGATAAGGAGGACAAGTTGATTGAAAATTAGACTCGGGGGAGGTGAATCCCCATTGACTCTGTGAAGAGTTGAAATTGTTTTGAAAATTATGGTCATAAGATTGGGGGCATGGGTTATATTGATTCAGATAAGATCACGCCGGCACACTAGATTGGTTAAAGTTATGATATGCTGGGTTGGTAATATCTAAAAAAGAGGTCGGGTGTAATATAGATTACTATTAAAATTGAAAAAATTGTTGTTATAAGCCATATCACACAAACAAAGAAAAACAAATAAGCAAACAAAAAAAAGAAAAAGAAAAAAAATCTAACCTAAGTTAGGGTAAACCTAGATCTAGACGACTCCTAACTTTAGACTATTTTTAGGAGGTATATTGCCGACCTTCACCACAAGTTAATCGGCCAGGTAGGTGGCAAGGTTGGTGGGAGGTTATTCGTCAAAGACGTTCTTTAATTAAGTAACCACCAGCCTTCGAGCTTTCGGCCCTTAATCCCCTTCCTAGATACGGAATTGATAAGAGTTAATTTCGAACAACTTCCTCCTTCAACTAATCTCCTAATGAGTCCGAGTTAACCTAAGGCCAGCGTCTAGTCAATTTTTATTTTAGTGTTAGGGTCGTGAGTGCAACGGAGATGATTTGTGGGCCAAGGAAGGGTGATGAAATTCCCACCTTATGTTATTTATGGGTTATGCCTTTTTGATGTTTTAAATGTGTACGTGTCGAACAAAAGAATCAAAGCACTATATTGAACTAAATCAAACAAGGGTGTTTCCTATTCTATATGCAATGTGTCACGTACCTTTTGTCTTCAGCACTCACCAACAATAAAATAAAAGAAGAGAAAAAAAATAGACAATGCCCCTAGATGCAACGTCTAAACTTTTTTTTATTAATTAGTCAACTAATAGGTTACTGTTAATTATTCAGCAGTATGCGAGGTTATCACAGAATAATTATTGATTGCAGAAAATAGGTCTTGCAATTTGTAGCAGCCCTGCAAAATTTGAAGCACAATTAAGCTGTAATTGCCATGGACCCGCTGCAAAAGCCGCGAAAACGCGGCTTTTCAGTCTTGTTTCTGGCTCTGCTTTCTAGGGCAAAGGCACAGATTTGCCAAATTTCCTGCACTACAATAAATTTTCCTGTTAGCAGATCCTGCAAAACAAACAAAAAATAATTAGTTTTTTTAGAGAACATCGTACTGTTCCCTCCCCGGCAACGGCGCCAAAATTTTGATTGAAACGGAAAATTGTATTGTAAATAGTTTTAGAAAATCTTAGTCTCGTTTTAAGCTATCTGCATAGCAAAGACTAGACGGGTCGATCCACAGGGAAGGATGCGATGGAAGCGTTTCGGAACGATCTTCTCTGTAATTCGCTTGGAAAAGAAAAAGAGAGATTAATTAGATTTGATCAAGTTTAAGAAGTATAGTTTACTAATCATCTACCACGACCCATGGTATTAGTCTCAAAGAGTAAATATCATATTGAATGAATAAACATTCATCCTAGGTTGTTAATTTATAATCAAGCAAGATGAATAATAATGTTGGAACCCTAACTAGTGTGCATTAATAAAGATTAAACATCCGTTTATCCTAATTTCAAAGCATAGCATAAGAGAAATTTTTTTACTTAAAATTATGCTATCATGGTTTTCAAGTATGAACTATGAAGAATCGTTTAAAAAGTGCAACCTGAATTAAGTAAACCTAATCATCGATTCATCTTCAAGAAAACCATTTTAATCTTAGGGTTTCTAACAATAATAGATATCAATTAATTCACCTTTTAAACTAAACTAGGGTTGACCGAGAGATTAGCAAACTATAGGTTTAATTTAGTTATTCATTTTCTTTATTTTATTTTCAATTTTTATGTTGAATAAGAAAATTGCATGAAAATGAAAAGAAGGAAAATAATTAATCTAAGCAGAAAAACTGAATTGAATTGCAAAGAAGAATGAGTAACCCTTTATTGGATGTCACTGACAAATTACAAAGCTCCTCTCCTTCTTCAAAATATTCTTCTTTGAATAACAAAAACGAAAATACAAGAAATTTCAGAAAGAGAAAAAAATCTAAAGAAAACCCTAAGCTTTAGTCTCTGGATGCCCCTCTCTGTTACTCTGTAGGGGTATTTATAGGAGATATAGGAAGTAGAGTCCCAGTACAACTCTTTTACGAAAACCCGTAACCAACTTCATCCAAATGGCCGCGAAATCGCTGCCATAGCCGCGTTTTCGCGGCAATAGCGTGGCCAATGGCTACGCGCTTTCTTGCGTGGCCTCTTCTGGTCCGTTCATCTGGGCTCCTCCTTCTGAATTTTGTATTCAAACCTTCTATCTTAAGAACTCAAGATAACTTGGAAAGCAAGTTATCACAAATCCGAATTTATAAAAGGATTTGTTCTTTATCTTTAAGCTTTTCTCCCCTTTTATCTTTATCCTTGTATTGCAAGCAGCTAGGTTTAAGTAGAAGTCCATCTTATCCTTTTCCTCCTCCTTTTAGCAATTAGGAGTTTTATTTTTTCCTTCCTCTTCCTCCCTTAGATTTTAAAATCCAAGTTTAGATTAGGTTAGATAAGATAGAAACTACTAAATTACTTCAATTAATTTTGCATGTGGGCTTGTGGGATTCTTTGACTTTTGGTCTTCACTTGTGCTTTATTTCTTTATTTTTTAATTACTCAAGGCCTGCACACATTAATCAATAAAACATTAGTAGCAGTGCCTATTAAAAGAATAAACAGGGAAATATAATGGTAAATGTGATGATAAATATGCACTTTTTACTACCTATCAATACTCTTTCAAAGATAAGAATGTGGTGATACTTTTCCACTTGCTCAACAAAAGCAACAAGCTCAAACAGCCAGAAGCTTGACGTCTAGACGAAATGGGACAAATGAACGATCTTAACTATTATCTTTTTCATAGGATGTACTTGTAGGTGCAATGTCCTTTAAGATAAAATCCAAGCACTGATCGAAGCAGGTGTTTTGACTCTGAAGTCAGAACATAACAAGGCCACTGCCTAACTCCTATCTTGAAAGGGAGTATTGAAGTAGTCAACTCTTCTTCCAAAAGTCATGGGTCTTATCCCATCAACGGCTAAAGCAATGGGACTCAAGCCAGTCCAAAGCTAAAGGCAAGTCTTGCAATGTCTCTCGCAGCAGATGACACCGCACCAACAACTCCGCTCAGCAGCTCTAAAGAGGAGACAACCATCTCAACCGCTATTTGATAGCCGGCAGGCATTGGGTCTGGCAAATAACTTGCGACAGTACAACCAGACCCCGACGAGACACAACAGCCAACGATGTTAGAAAACACGCAGGGGTTGGAATATGTCATTCCACCAATCAAATAAGGACAATCTTTCGTAGTAGAGGCAGTCGACTCGAGTGGAGCTTATCACCTAGAGAATCAAATGGTGACACGCTCCTGATGCCAATCAACGACAAGTGCTATACATGATCACGTTAACACTATACCTCTGATAAAAGAAGTATTATACATGATCATGTTAACATTACACCTCTAATTATCAAGTCAGACTTGTCTGACTGTTTTATCTCCTCAAGGAGTCCCTTTCCATAAATGGAATCAATTTCAACTATCTCTGCATTCTTCTTTCGGCAAATCAATTCAGCTTCACAATGATTTTGAATAAGCCGAAATCATCAAAGAAGGTTCGTGATGCATCCTTGCAGGACCTTTCTAATGTTTCCACATTCATGTTCAGATTCGATGATCAGCTGTGACTAAAGTCTTGATTATTACGAACAAAAGTGAAACTCCACGAGGAATCTCGACTTACTCGATATATTTCCTGTGAAGTTTTTACTCCATATCTAGAAACGAATATCAGCTTAGAACCAAAGTCTTGATGAACAAAAGGTGACGCTCCACGAGAAATGTCAATCTACCCAACAAATTTCCCATGAAGTTTAGACTCAACTCTTTAATCCCCAGTGAGATTTTAGAGGTCACCAGTGGAATACAGAAATGTTCACTTTATGTGACACGATCTGAAGCCTTCGGTGAATAAGGCTGAAGGAAAATATTTGCTTCTAAGCCCAGTATAAAATCCTCAATAACTCATCATGCTGAGGGGAATAGCATGCCTAGCCTAACTCAAATGGTAGTTGGTAAAGGCATACCAAATCCATTGACAGCTGAGAATTTGCTAAAAATTTTAAGGGACCTGATCCCACCTTTTCCACCAAAGTCCCCTACCAATTCTCGTCCATGGAATGGTAGGATCACAAAAGGCTGTATTCATTTTCCCAATAACAGATCACAACTGTCATGCTTAAAGCTCACGCCTCTGACAGTAAAATTTTTTCCTGACGAATCTTGCTAATATCCCTAGCAAATCAAACTTCACTTATCATTCTCTTCCATAGAATGACAGGTCCACTCAAATTGCTGTTATGTTCAAACACCTTTTACAGTAAATGAATTCTTATCAAGTTAACATCACACCTCTGTCAGGTTGCTAACATCACACCTTTGACAGGTTGCTTTACAAATTCCCAATTGGAGAAGCTGTCACGATCACTTCTGACAAAATCTCCTTTCAAATTCTCCAGCAAGGGATTTGGTTGTTACGTTAATGACTACCTCTGATAACTTTTTAGGGAATAAACCTTCCCCTATCGAATCCTCACGGAGTTCTTTTTGTCACGTTAATGATTACCTCTAACATATAATCTCTTATGGAATTTATTTTTTTAACTCCCTAGTGAGTTTCTGGTAGACTCTCCTCAAAGTCTATTATTTTCATTTCAAGTCCCCAGTGGACTCTCTTGGTTGTCACGTTAACAATACACTTCTGACAATTTCTTCCAAATTGCATTCGAAGGCAGTACCAATTTTTCCACGAAATTTATGATCAAATCCTATTTCCTCCAGTGGAATTATTTCTTTTACCGTCATGTCTAGCTTGTCATCTCTGAACGGTAGAAATCCTAAGTTTGGTGCTTTCTCAATCGGTTATGTCCATATTACCTCTGAATCGACAGATAACAAAGTCTCATCTTCTAGTCCAGTAGGGACTACTCCTTTGCCGTCATGTTTAGTTCGCCACCTCTGAACGGCAAGGCTCTGAGTCTAGCAACTTTCAATCGGTTATGTTCACATTACCTCTGAACCGACAGATGTCTAGATCTCTCCTCTTTATAGTACTCAAACTATCAAGTCTAGTTCACCACCTCCGAACAGACGAGTCCATAACTTTGTTCTCCTTCCCCTGTCAGGGCCGGGAGTTCTTGCTGTCATATTAATACGACTACCTCTTAACAGCGAATTGTGAGCCTGATGTCTCTTAGTTAGTCATGTCCATAATACCTCTGAACCGACGGGTGCTCAGATCTAATTTACCCTTGCAGTCCCTAGTGGGCTAGCTGCTAAGTTAATGCGACTACTTCTGGCAGCGGATTCAGAGTTTAGTGTGTCTTAGTCTATCATGTCCAGTTTATCACCTCTGAATAGACGGGTCCCTAAAACCAGATTCACCTTCATTTTGTCATCATGTCAGTTCGTCACCTCTGAATGACAAAATTTCGAGCTTGGTGGCTTCTCAATCAGTCATGTCCAGACAATCACCTCTGAACCAATGGATAACCAAGTCTCCACTTTTCGTTTACTGTTATGTCCAGTTCGTCACCTCTAAATAGTAAACATTCCGAGTTTGGTAATTTCTAATCGGTCATATCCAGTTAATCACCTCTGAACTGACAGATAGCCTAGTCTCCACTTTTCGTTTACTGTTATGTCCAGTTTGTCACATCTGAACAATAAACACTCCAAGTTTGATAATTTCTAATCGGTTATGTCCAGTATGTCGCCTCTGAACCGATGAATATCCAATCTCACCTTTCTTCGTTGTTATGTCTAGTTCGTCACCTCTGAATGGTAAGGCTTCGTGTCTGATGATTCCTAATCAGTTATGTCCAGCTCGTCGCCTCTGAACTGACGGATATTTAGATCTAACTTTTCAGTCCGGTAGGGACTCTTCTCGCTGTTATGTCCAGTTTACCACCTCTGAACACCGACCCCTTTTTTCTAGCGATTCCTAACCTGTTATGTCCACATTACCTCTGAACAGACGGATTCTTAGATTTGCTTCCCTTTGTCCCTAGTGAGTTCTCAGACTCAGACTGATTTTATCATGTTTCTAACCTCTGAGTAATTTTCAGTCGAAGTCCTAATTTCTTTGGGGAATTTTACTTGGTGAATGCTCTCTCTTTTGAACACCCGAGGAAATTTAAATTATTTTGAAATTCGAACCATCCCATTGCGGATTTATGAAACTTTGAAGGGGGTCTTATTGACACTCAAAAAATACAAACTCTCAGACAGCTTTCCAACCGGTCTGAACGATGTCTAATTTATCGACATTTACAAAAGACAAGTCGTAGACAAACTGACGACCAATTTCTACCCATCTCCGAGGGACAAATCAGCGACTTGAACTCTACTGATCCAGTGAAGCAGACAGTAAGTCAAGGTTGCCTTTGAAGAGACTTAAGCAGGCATAAGGTACTGAGTTAGTTTAACACTCAGCATCATATGAGCTCAAGGAGATAGCCTCGCCTGAGAGGCTAAGTTTGTCTAGATTCGCCATGAAACTCTCCATAGAGAGCTAACTTACAGCTTCACCTGAAGCTAATTCTAGCTTCGCCGGAAGCTTCCTTGATAGCTTCTCATGAAGCTTTTCATAGCTCCACAGAGAGCTAACTTATAGCTTCACCTGAAGCTAATTCTAGCTTCGCCAGAAGTTAATTCTAGCTTCGCCGGAAGCCTTCTTGATAGCTTCTTATGAAGCTCTTCATAGCTCCACAGAGAGCTAACTTATAGCTTCACCTAAAGCTAATTCTAACTTTCCCGGAAGCTTTCTTGATAGCTTCGCATGAAGCTCTTCATAACTCCGCAGAGAGCTAACTTACAGCTCGCCTGAAACTAATCTAGCTCGCCGAAAGCTAATTCTAGCTTCGCCGGAAGCTTTTTTGATAGCTTCTCATGAAACTCTTCATAGCTCCATATAGAGCTAACTTACAACTTCTCCTGAAGTTAATTCTAACTTCGCCGGAAGCTTCCTTGATAGCTTCTCCGGAAGAGGCTAGCTTCGCATGAGGAAAGTAACCGCCCCACTAAGCTAGTGGAGGGAGTTAATGGGTAGTTACACCCATGATCCCTTATTAAGAGGAGTCAATTGAGGGGAATTAATGAGTAGTTACACCCATGATCCCTCATTAAGAAGAGCCAATTAAGGAGAGTTAATGGGTAGTTACACCCATGATCCCTCATTAAGAGGAGATAATCAAGAGAATTATAACTCCCTATTGAGCCTATAAATAGCCCACTAGTAGGCTAGGCTCAGGGTCTTGAAAAGATTCAAGTCCAATAGGCTCACGGTCTTGAAGAAATTCAAGTCCAAGAGGCTTTGAAAAGTATAAACTTCTTTGGTTGCTTCAAAGCTTAAGCCAACAAGAGATCTACTCTCTCGCTTCCAAGAATTCAAAGAATCACTTCTCTAATCCTATAAGGTTCAATTCAGGGTGCTAATACTCTAAGATCTTCCTCAAGGAATCTTTGGAATCAGGCGAGAAGAAATTCCCAAGCAGTAGTATTCGAAGATCGATCGCTCGCATCGTCAACGGGACAAAGTGGTCGCGCGCTGATCAGACTCCCACCGGCACACTTTCCCAGAAATCTCAGAGGAGATCTACTTGTAATTTTCTTTTTTTGTAAAGAAGTACTTGTAATTTCACTCCTCCATTCTCTTTTGTAAGTTTTTCCTTTCGCAAATTAATGAAAAACAGTATGATCCTGGACAATACAAAAAGTGGGTGTAAATAAGATATTACAATTACAATTGGTTATTTTTCCAACAGACACTAATTGCATGACAAGTAAAGGAATACAGAAGACAGTAGATAAGGTGAGTCTATTCAACGGGTCAAAAGTGGGAGTAATATTACTAGATTGGGTGGCTTCAAGAGGTGTACCACTAACAGTGTATATATAAGTTGAATCAGAAACAGGGAAGCAATGTGTAATGACAGAATGATCGAAGGTCATATGATGAGTGACACTCGAGTCAAATATTCATGAAGTAGAACCTCTAAAGGTGGCAGACATAGCAGTGAAATCAGGATTTGAAGATCTTCAGTGATACCCGGATTCTATGTAAGATATAATGCAAAGTGTGAGAGTTGGTCAGATGAGCGAGATCCTGCTGAAGGATCTAGAGCTAATGTCGGTGCAGAGGCAGCAACAGAGGATCTGGGAGCATATGGTCCATGGATCCTTTCTCATTTCAGACGAGTGAAAATCACGTGTCCAAGTTATTTGCAAAACCGACATGTAACTTGCTGAGTTTAAGTTGAGGACCCATGAGTCTGTTGTCCTCAATTAACTGGCCCACGAGACAATGACCCGTGATTGGAGAGGCACGAGAAGCAGACGATTATGGAGTAGCAAGTGCAGTGGGTGAGGAGGCTGACTGAACTAGGGTAGGCAATGTTGACAACATCTGAAGACGTGTCACCTCAGAGGTGAACTCAGCCACTGCTTCAGTGATACTAGAAAGCTGAGGATGATGAAGAATACTACCCCGTAATGCCTCAAATTCAGGACGTAGTCACATGGTAAAGTGGAATAGGTTCCGTTGATCTTTCTGATCCTCGTACTCGAGAGCAAAGGCAGACATGGATGTGGAATAGGAACCCTCATGATCTGTAGTTTCTCCTAATAACCCGAGAGCAGCAAGTATAAGTTTAGAATAGAGGGTCCCCCTGCTTGGCCTCCTGAAGAGCCTGGCACAACAGATACTCTCGAACAGCACCGGACTGGACAATATACGGCTTAGAGCTAGCCATTGCTCTCTGGATAAGGTCGAACGACTGATGGACAATCGAATAGGAATGGAGACCACCCTCATAATATTTATCATTATTTGCTAGTCAGTGCATACCCACTGATCTCGAATAAGTGCTGATGTAGAAGAGTCGACGGAGTGGCAGTATTTGTCGAGGAACCGATAGTGTGATGGAGGCAACTGGTAGGCAGTTAAGAGTTCCCTGAATGTAACCCCAGATTTCGAAGGTCACGAAGGTTATACTGCATTGTGAAACTCTATGCAGTATAATTCTCAGCATCTCGAAGTTGGACATCGAGAACAAAAAATTAAACAATCATTTCTTATCCATCTGGAGGAGAGAACTACTCGATCTAATCAAGAATCAAGAGCCGGATCTATAGATCGGGTTTGAAGCGGCTGTTGATCAGCAAACAGCAAACATCAACTTGGATTAAATGCACACAGAGTTGAACCAACAATAAACAAAATTTTTTATCAGCCTAATTGGATCCAGGTCTCACAGAGAGTCAGCGAACTAAGGAGTCATCGTCCACCATGGATAAGTGAACTGAGGAGTTCAACAACCGCTCGATGGAGATGGAGATGGAGAAGGAGGATGACGGCGACAGCGGATTGTGAGGCGAGGAGCAGCGGCCAAGAAATAAAGCAAGGAGGGGGCAGCAGTTGAGAGACGAAGCGAGGTCACAAGCAAAGAGAGGAGGCCGTGATCGGTGTTTGATCAGATCACCAATCTAATCGGAAAGATCCGAGCGGGCAAGAATGCTTCAGGGAGATCCGATTTGGATTTGATTTGGGAGAGGTCGACAATGCTTCAGGGAGAGGGTGCTGCAAGGATGAGGAGGTGAGATCCGATTGGGATCCGAAGAGGTGTTTTAAGGATGAGGTGATGAGATCCAATCGTGATCATATTGGGTCGGAGTTCGCGCTGGAGATTGGGATCCGATTGGGATCTGAATGAAAGGAGAGAAAGAGACGGCTGAGCTAGGGTTAGGATTTTGTAATAAACTTTCATACCATGATAATTTAGAGAAAGCAAATTTCTGTGTACTGATTCATCAAGCAATTACATTAATATATACAAATATGGAAAGATAAATAAGAAAACTATACACGTCTAGATACAATATATATTAATATTTATAGAAACCATAGTCGAAACATTCACAGAGAAACAGTTGTGTGGTGTCACATACAAGTAACTTTCAAAGCCATGCTTCAGAGCCATAACCTTGTACAGTTGGTGACAGGTCCAGATCTTGGATATAGAGGCCAATTTGTTTGTGGATTAAAAACATGGTCTAAATCATTGAGATTTAACTAGGTCTGTTCAAATTGAAGACAATTTCGCGCCTTCCACCAATTTCAAAAAGTGAATGCAATTGTTGTGTTCTTGGTAATATTCCATCGGTTTCATCTCCTTTGTCATAGCATAATAACATTACCAACTGATTTGTTTATAGGATATGAAGGAAAAGGGGCCTTCCTTGGTTATAGATGTGTCATTCTTGGCAGTCCCAGAATAGATGATATATTCATTGTATCTTGTCGAACACAACATTACAGGAGATGTAAATACGACTAGAGGGGACATGCAGACTTTGATAACCTTTGTACATAGTCGAGTAACCTAAGAAGACACATTGACTAGACCAAAAATCAAACATATGAGTTTGGTATGGACGCAGATGACGATAGCAAGTACAACCAAAAATACATAAAGAAAGGATAGTCAGGTGTTCTATGAAATAATTTCTGGTAGGGAGAGATATTGTGGAGGACGTGGTCAGCATTCTATTGATGATAAATGAGGCAATTTGGAAAGCATAATGTCAGTAATAAAATGGAACATTTGACCGGTCATAATAGTGAGGCTGGTCTCGACAAGGTGGTGGTGCTTTCTCTCTGCGATGCTGTTTTGGGCACTAGTGTGTAGACATGATAGGCAATGATCAATACCCTGAGAGAACATGTAAGATTTGAATTTGATAAACTCACCACCACTATCAGTTTGGAGTGCTTTAATTGAACGCCCAAGACATTTTCCACATGTGTTTTGAACTCAAGAAAAATGGAGAAAGCATCATTGTTATTAATTAAAGGATAAACCCAAACATACTTATTATAGTGATCTACAAAACTAATATAATAGTGATGACCACTTACAGCAGACACAGGAGACAAACCTGTTGCCCCAAAGGCCCATCACTCTAGTTTTGATGATGATTAACTCATATAGTTATAGTACTAATGATCTTATGTTTATTAAGTTTCAGATATTCAATCAAGATTTTAGTATGTGTTTAGCTTCAATAAAAGATTCAAAGTCAAGTTTTAAAGCTATCACATGTTGATTCAAGAGCTCGAGCTTCAAGACCGCATCAAGAGGAGTCTAGCTCATGGATCAAGTATGGATCAAGTCAAGATGAAGAAGAAGATTTTCAAGAAGACTTGAGTTTAAGTTTGTAAGTTTAAGATTTTGTTTTAGGATAAAATGTAAAGGATAAATTAGTTTTGGATTGCTCAAGCTCATACACACAAACACAATAAATATATTGTCTTTTATGTTAAAAATTTTATGTTTTCAGTTTAACCGCTTTAACTTTAAAAGATTATGTTTACATGGTTTTTATCTCAATAGAATAAGTTTTATAGTTTGCAATATGTGTTGGATCTATCCACACATATTTGAGCCTCATATGTATATAGAAACTTATTTCTATACGCTTTAGTTTTGAGTTTCAAGAATACATCGTTTGGTTTTATGAATAGATTTTATCAAAATAAGTTTACATGATTTTTCTATGTATTGGATTTCATCTATATACATTGTTACTTCATATTGTTTAGATAACTTATTTTGATGAGTTTATATCATGTGTTTATGTTTTGTTTTTATCAAAACTTATTTTGAAGCTTATCGTCAAAAACAAGTATATTTCATTTACTATGTTTATTGGATCATTTTCATATACACTATGCTTCAAAAAGTGTTCAATATCTTGTTTTTGTATTTGTATAAGTTTTAAAAAATCATTTTTTCATTTAAAAGTTGATTTTTGGAAAATATTGGTTTTTGTTTAAGCTTTAATTTCTATGCCTTAAAAATCGTTCACATGTTTGTAATATGTGTTGATTTTTTATCACACATATTTATGCTTCAAAGTATTTACATGAACTTATTTTTTTGGATTTATGAAGATTTTATGGTATTTAAAATGTATTTAAAAGATGTTCAAAATTGGGTTTTTGGGCTGCTTGCAGTCGACCGACTGGTCGACCGAAAGCTAGCTCAATTGACTAACCGGTCGACCGACATGCACACATGTACGAGCCCAAGTGCGGTCAACTAACCAGTCGACCGACTGGCTTAAGCCCACTCTCGAGCTTGGTTCGGTCGACCGACAGAGAGTTGTTACTCTCTGTTTTTGGGTGCGGTCGACTGAGCGGTCGACTGGCAACCAAAACGGTCAGAAAATTGACCATTGGCTGGTCGACCGGCCGGTCGACCGACAAGCCAATCTGGCCCCAACGGCAAGTTTTTTGACAGCCTATTTAAGGGGTCTTTTGGGCCAGTTTTAGTAGGAGATTTTTACAAGTTTTTGAGAGCAAATTTTCCTATCTTCCATAGAGTTTTCTCTACAAGTTTTTAAGCTTAACTTCCATATCAAAAGAGAGTTTTTCAAGAGTGATTCTCTTGAGTTTTTTAAAAGTATTTCTTGAGTTTTTCACTACAAAATCTATCTAGTTTTTCTCACACAAGGTTGAGCTATCCATTGCTATATCCATCTTCTAGGATCCTTGTATGTGAAAGTATTTTGTTTGTGATTAAGAAGTGATCACAAAGAGTTGTGGAGGTTGTGGTGTCAGCGAGCTTGATGGTTCGTGTGTGCTGTTCTTGTGGGAACAAGTATGGGACTTGCAGGTCCAAGAGTTCTTAAGGGAGCTTATTGCAGGTGTTGTGGCACCGAGTGATCTTGCGGGATCGTTTATAGTGGAAATTATTCATTGCGGTGAAGGCGGGGACGTAGAGCAAGTGGCTCGAACCTCAAAATAATTCTTCCGTGTTTGCGATTGCTCATCTCTCTCTCAACTCATTTGTGTTTATATCTTGCATGCTTATTATATTTGTGCCCATCCACTACATGCTTGATATTGCTTATGCTTCATAAATATACATGCTTGAGATTGTTTGATATCTTGCATGCTCTTAATTCTTGTCTATCTTTACATGCTTGATATTTTGTCTGTGCTCACACTAGTATTTAACCAAGAGAGCTATAGTTGCACCTCAACTCTTAATCTAGAGGAATCTTGAGGGAAAGTTCAGAGTCCTTCATCGGGAATTCGGCTTCACTCTTTGGTTATACGTTGTGTGATAGTTTTAGTTTGCATAATAATTTTTAATTCCACATTGTTTAGCATTTGATTAGCATATCACCTATTCACCCCCCTCTAGGTGATTTACAAGTGGTATCAGAGCTTGGTGCTCTTGATTGGGTCTAACAACCTAGAGTTAAAGATCTTTTGTTTGCTAATCACAATATTTGTACACACACATATAGATTTTCTTGCACATCCTATGTTTGATATTCTTAACTTTCAAACTTAGAAAGTAAAGATGTCTATGTACCTTAAAGTCCTTGGTAGTCATGTTTAACTTACCACCATTAAAAATTCATATTTTGTAAATGGCAAATATCTTGAGGCAAATGTAAAAGCCCTTGTTGCTTTAAAGTGAACCCTAAATGATGAGTATTTATCTAGTTTTTAACATTGATTCGGATTTTATAGTTTGGAATACTCTTATCTCCCTTGGTAAACAAATGAAATATTAAAAGGAGAGTGACTCAGATGAAAAAAGTGCTACTTCCGACATGTGCTACATGATCCAAGGGGATGACCCCCTTGAGATAAATTCTAATTCTAAGCTTTATAATGATGATGAGATGTCATATGATGAACTTGCTATGTTTTGTCAAAAACTTGTTAAAAAATATGATTTGCTAAAAGTTGAAAATGAGTTGTTGAAGAAAGAATATGATTTCATTTTAAAAGAAAAAGATTCCTTTCAAGATTAATTTGAATTATTTCAAAAGAAAATGAATCTTTAAAAAATCTAGTTGTTTTGATTTCTAAAGAAAAGGAGATTATTTTGAAGGAAAATGATTCTTTGAAAAGAAAATTGTCTTGAAGGAAAAAAGAAAAGATTTTTATTTTCAAAAAGAAAAATGATTTTGATCCTTATCATGTTTCTCATTCTCATGTTTCTTCTTCCAATATTAATAATGATATTAGTATATTGAACATTGTTTGGGCTCCACTTTGAGCCAATGTGCTATTAATCATTCTAAATTGAAATTTATGTTTCGCAAGAAATATATTCCACAAGTTCATGCACATACCCCACGGCATACATCTCATGCATACCATGATCACACTTATTCCTCCATGTATGCTAGAGTCTACACTTGTACACATTGTGACTTTAAAGATCATCTTGTAAAATTTTACTTTGATAGATTAAATTCATTAAATTTTCCAAATAAAATGTTTGGTTCCCAATGCTACTAACTCTCATGGACCCAAATAGATGTGGGTACCAAAATTCACACTACTTGTTTTGATGTAGGTGTGGGCTCTCACAAAACGTGAGAGGATTGGTGTCTTGATAGTAGATGCAATCGGAGCTCGACGAACACATCGTGAATGCATCGCTATCAAGGAGTTTCGGTGGGAGGACCACCTTGTTTTGGAGAAATAGATTTGCTACATCGGTATTGATAACCATTTCATTCTCCACATTTAAGAATATTTTTAAATGCTTATATGCTAGTGTAGTAATCCAGACTCAGTCATGTATTATTTGTGCTTAATGTTTAGTTGAATAGTTGCATACTATGCATGTATTTTAAAAAAAAAAATCTTCATATTTTTAAGTGGATTTACATGCCTATCCTTTTGGTAGATTCATGTTTTTTATATGCTTAATTTTAAAGCATATATTGATTTATTTGTTTATATGTAAATCTTGTTAAAATTTATGTTATACATGTACAATTCTTGAGTTACACTTGTTCTTCATGCTTTATATATTTTATTTTATTTGTACTAATTTTATATTTGATTGTACATTGTATGTCCTAGTTTTTATGATTCTTGCATGATTATATGATATATCATGTTTTTAAGAAAATGAATTTTATGCTAGTTTTGATTTTTGAGCTTTATAGTTTTATCTTCATGAATATGCTATTCACATGAACATTGAGCATTCACATTTATGCTTACTCGTGATTTTGTTTTCATGAGCTCATTTATGTGCTTTATAGATCTTGAGTGTCAATTTTTGTGTAATCAGTATGTTTCATGAGATATATGATTTGGTTTCATGTTTGAAGAATATTTAACTAGTTTTCAAAACTATTTTAAACTAGTTTTTTATTCTTCACTTGGTAGTATTTTTAATCTATAATTATGCTCAAATCATTATTTTTGAAAACTTCTACGCTTAAAGGGCGGTTGGTTAGGCAACCTGCCTTGTATGCTTACAGTGTTTATCTTTTTAGACATGTGCATGATAAGGTAGATGATATGAGTTATACACATGATTCTCATGTTATTTCTTTTATTTATACTCATTCAAGTTTCTATATATATATATATATATATATATATATATATATATATATATATATATATATATATATATATATATATATATATATATATATAAAAGTTAATTTTCAAGTGATATTTTCATTGACATACATACATATATATGATTGATTGTGCTTGTTTTACATTAACCATACTTGTCTTATAACACAAATTGATTTCATGCTAAGCTTGATTTTACTTCAAAATATTTGCTTTTATTTCTAACAAGCTTATGTATTAGTTTTGCGATTATTTTAAGAAAAAAAGGAGAAAAGTTCTTTGACTTAAAATGATTTCATGTTTATATTATCCACAAGGGGAATCAAAATTTATCTACAATGAATCTACAAGTGATAATTTTATGTTTATCTACTAGTATATTTTGTATCGCTTTATCAAAAAAATTTGCTTTCAAATAGTATCAAAATTTGTTTAATTGATTTCATATAGTAACAAAATTTGTTTTGTTGATTTACAAGTAGTAATCAAAATTCGTTTTAATTGGTTTTTAAAATTTATTTGACATATATTGCTTATATGCAAGGAAAACTTAACATCTCATCTATATATAGATTCATGATGAGTGTAATATATAAAGGAGAGCTTAACTTCTTTTCTTTATATGGTACACGTGTGTAGGGGGAGCTAAACATCTCTATCTATACATTGTAAATTATGCTTATATTGGTTAGGGTTTAGTCATCTCTTTCTTCATGTAATGCATGTATGCAGGGGGAGTTAACTTTATAGTCTCTCCTCTTCATGGATGTATATCTCATATACATATGTAAACTCTAAATTTTTTCTATTGATCTTTTGCCCTTTGTTGATGATTGACAAAAAGGAGGAGAAAGATTAGTTTATATATGCATGTTATGTTTTTGTTTATATATATATATATATATATATATATATATATATATGTATGTATGTATGTATGTATGTATGTATGTATGTTTAAGTGCTTCATTGAATATCTATATGTTATTGCTATGCATGAGTTAAGGGGGAGCTTCTATGAATCTTATCTTTAATCCATGCTATATAACTTTATGAGTTTTATCATCATCAAAAAGGGGGAAAGTATTGGCCCAAAGGCCCATCACTCTAGTTTTGATGATGATTAACTCATGTAGTTATAATACTAATGATCTTGTGTTTATAAAGTTTCAGATATTCAATCAAGATCTTAATCGGCGTTTAGCTTCAACAAAAGATTTGAAGTCAAAATTTGAAGGTATCACATGTTGATTTAAGAGCTCACGCTTCAAGATCGTATCAAGAGGAGTCAACCTCATGGATCAAGTGTGGATCAAGTCAAGATGGAGAACTTGAGTTTAAGTTTGTAAGTTTAAAACCTTTGTGTTAGGATAAAATGTAAAGCATAAATTAGTTGTGGATTGCTCAAGCTCATACACACACATAAAATTTATATATTGTCTTTTATGTTAAATATTTTGTGTTTTCAGTTTAACAACTTTAACTTAAAAGATTATGTTTACATGATTTTTATCTCAATAGAATAAGTTTGCAATATGTGTCAGATTCTATCCACACATATTTGAGCTTCATATGTTTATAGAAACTTACTTCTATACGTTTTGGTTTTGAGTTTCAATTGTTCGGTTTCATAAATAGGTTTCATCAAAATAAGTTTACATGGTTTATATGTATATTGGATTTCATCCATATACATTGTTGCTTCATATTGTTTAGATAACTTATTTTAATGAGTTTATATCATGTGTTTAAGTTTTATTTTTATCAAAACTTATTTTGGAGCTTATTGTCAAAAACATGTATATTTCATTTACTATGTGTATTGGATCATTTTCATACACACTATACTTCAAAAGTGTTTCAATATCTTATTTTTGTATTTGTACAAGTTTTGAAAAAATCGGTTTTTCATTTAGAAGTTGGTTTTGAAAAATACCGGTTTTTGTTTAAACTTTAATTTCTATGCCTCAAAAATAATCCACATGTTTGTAATATGTGTTAATTTTTGATCATATATATTTGTGCTTCAAAGTATTTATATGAATTTATTTTTGTTGAATTTATGGAGATATTATGGTATTTAAAATGTATTTAAAAGATGTTCAAAATTGGGTTTTTGGGCTGCTTGCGGTTGACCGAGCGGTCGACCGACCGGTCGACGGATGTGCACACATGCACGAACCTAAGTGTGGTCGACCGACCGATCGACCGACTGGCTCAAGCCCACTCTCGGGCTTGGCTCAGTAGACTGAGTAGTTGACCGACAGAGAGTTGTTACTCTCTGTTTTTGTGTGCGGTCGACTGGGCGATCGACCAGCAACCCCAATGGTCAGAAAATTGACCGTTGGCGGGTCGACCGGCTGGTCAACCGACAGGCCAATCTAGTCCCAACGGCTAGTTTTTTGGCAGCCTATTTAAGGGGTCTTTTGGATCGGTTTTAGTAGGAGATGTTTACAAGTTTTTGAGAGCAAATTTTCATATCTTCTACAGAGTTTTCTCTACAAGTTTTTGAGCTCAACTTCCATATCAAAAAAGAGTTTTTCAAGGGTGATTCTCTTTAGTTTTTTAAAAGTATTTCTTGAGTTTTTCATCACAAAATCAATCTAATTTTTTTCACACAAGCTTGAGCTATCCGTTACTCTATCCATCCTCTAGGATTCTTGTATGTGAGAGTGTTTTGTTTGTGATCAAGAAGTGATCACAAAGTGTTTTACTTTGTATTGAGGAGGAGTTGTAGAGGTTGCGGCCTCAACGAGTTTACGGGTTCACATATGCTGTTTTTGCGGGAACAAATGAGGGACTTGCAGGTCCAAGAGTTCTTGAGGGAGCTCGTTGTAGGTGTTGAGGTACCGAATGATCTTGCGAGATCGTTTATAATTGAAATCCTTCATTACGGTGAAGGCGGGGACGTAGAGCAAGTGGCTCGAATCTCGAAACAATTACTTGTGTTTATATCTTTCATGCTTATTATATTTGTGCTCATTCACTATATGCTTGATATTGCTTATGCTTCATAAATATTTATGCTTGAGATTATTTGATATCTTGCATGCTCTTAATTCTTGTCATCTTTACATGCTCAATATTGTGTATATACTCACATTAATATTTAACCAAGAGAGTTATAGTTGCACCTCAACTCTTAATCTGGAGGAATCTTGAGGAGAAGTTCAGAGCCCTTCACCGGAAATTTGGCTTCACTCTTTGGTTATATACTGTGTGATAGTTTTAGTTTACAAAATAGTTTTTAATTTCGCATTTTTTGACATTTGATTAGCATATCAATTATTCACTCCTCCCTCTAGGTGATCTACAGGACCCCATAGATCGGAGTGAATAAGCAGTAACAACTATGAAAAATAGCGATAAAAGGAGACAGTAACTTTTCCCTTGTCGATAGGGAATGTAGAGATGGGTACCAGCATGGTCAGTGAAGAAAGGAAGCCGATATTGAGATAAAATACTGGAGACAATTCTGCTGAAGGGGTGGTTTACGCGCTCATGCCAGATGGAGAAAGACGCATGCTCACCGAGAAGAGCCTGGAGAGACGTCGTGAAGCTATGTTTTCCCAGATAGAAGACATACAGGCCATTCTTAAGTTGTCCTTGTAGTATAGATTTTTGGGTGGAGATATCCTTAACAAAACAAGAGTCAGGATAGAATTCAATGACTTTATATTCAGCAGTAAATTGACTAACAGATAGAAAATTTTTGGTAATATCAAGAACATGTAAAAAGTTTTTCAAGATAAAAGAAGAAGTAGGAGAACACAATAAAGAATCTCTAGTAGAACGGATAGGCAAACCTGTCCCGTTACCCATACGAACTCGGTCGGGTCCTTGATATTTTGAGTGAACCACCAGATTCACCATGTCAACCATTAGGTGATGAGTGGCTTCAGAGTCAGCATACCAGTTGGAATCGGTTGGACTATTCTCATAAGAGTGGTGAAGAGCAGTTAGGCTAGCCGAAGAGAATTATCATCATAAACGATTGTAGCACTAGTTAGCATAATGGCCAAAATGATTACAGATCTAGTATTGAGGCAGGCCATCAGCGGACTGATGTGGTGGTGGGAAAGAATATCCACGACTACGACTGAGCTCCCTGCCTCGGCCATGTCCGCGACCACGGAAAGAAGTTGGAGCTAATTGGTAGCTTGGAGTGCGGAAGGCTGTATGAACCGCAAGAGAAGGGGAGATAAAGGCGGTGGAGTCTGGTGTAGTGATAGCACGTCCACTATAAATCTCCTGGCTAAGCATAAGGCCAATGAGTTCTTCTGATAGTACAGGGTCAACTCGTATGTTGACGGAGGTGAAGAACGAATCATACTCGGGAGACATACCACTGAGTAAGGTAGAGACGAGGTCAGAGTCGGCAACTAGATTAGCCACTGTCGCCAAGTTGTCCAAAAATAGACTTGAAGGAGTTGATGTACTCTGATATAGTGGGGGTACCCATCTTGACGGTGTGCAGCTAGTATTTGAGTTACTGTGCTCTGACTCTTGAGGGTGACGCAAAGATTCGCTCCAGAGAGCACCACACATCACGAGATGTAGTGAAGCCGACAACATGAGCAAGAACAGCTTCAGTGAGTAAGGAGATAAGCCATCATAAGAGCGTCTAATCAAGTTTGATCCAGCAGGTGTATTCTGGATTGATAGTGTGTTGAGCATCCTTCTCGATAAAAGGAAGGAACTGGACTGGACACGGAGAGATTTCGTCAATGAGACCTTCGAGATCATGGAGTTTGAGAAAAGAAAGGAACTGAAAACGCCACAGTAGGTAGTTTTCGTTGTCGAGATTGACGTTTAGAAAGTGAATAATGTTGGGTTTTGGAGTAACCATGGACTCAGGTGTTTTGATGGAGATGAGGGAAGATGGAGATGAGGGAAAATGAAGATGAAGAGGGAATACTCGACATGATATAGGAGTGGCTCTGATACCAAGATAAAGAAGGAGAAGAACAATTATTTATGTAATAACAAGATACAACTCTCTTTGGTTCTTAGTTGTACACACACACACTCATTGATCACATGTTTATACTAATTTAGGAGATATAATAGGACTGATTGAGAGAGAGAGAGAGAGAGAACGAATGATAAACACATGGTGCATGAGTCTCAAGTGTTCCCATCTTCATGGAGAGATTTTAGGATTTGATTGATTTAATGAAGGTTTTTTTTTTACATGAATCACATGTTTCATATGAGTCACATGTTGTTATTGATATCTCTAACATTATGCAGTCCCTTTTGTAGAGTTGAATGGATTGTGAACATCAGAGATTGATGGGGTTGAAGTGTGGCCTTTCATGTATGATACTTGGTTGAGAATCTCTTCTTCTATTTGTGCTCCCAAAATATTTGGACTTGGGATAGAGATCAGATTAAATCTCTACTATTAAATGCAAGCTCTGGTTGTACAATTTCTAATTTAATTTTCTCTCATGTTTGTCTCATCCTATTAAGAAAATTTTAAAGTTCTATCAAAATGTGAAAATTTCATTGGAAGAGTTTGAATGTGTATCTTGGAGAAAGTGAACCATATTGTTATTATTGTTCAAGAGTAGTATTGTTTGCTTTATAGACTGAGATAGAATCAGTTCACATTATGGCAATAGCATTTAAAAGTTTCTTACATATGTATTTGTTCGTGCCAAAAATATTGTAATCATGTAATGCAAGCACACAGTTAAAGTTTCGGAAGATGCTGGTTCATGATTAAATATTGGGATTCTATTAATTCTTTCGGCCATAGATAAAAAAGTAAAAGTGTACAATATGTGAAAGAAAAGAAAGCTCTCCTCTCTCCCCAGCGAACCCCAGCTCCCCTATGAAATTCGGATTTGGGGGAGGAGGAGGCCACCTCGACCTGATTCCTCCCCCCGCCCACATCTCCCTCAAATCCAAAGCCCTCTCTTTTCTTTCCTTTTTTTTTCCTTTTCATTTTTCTTTTTCGATCTCTTTTTGGCTTGCGAGATCCCGGTTAAGGGGGACCGGATCCGGCCTAGGGGGTCCGAATCATGGCCTAGGGGGATCGGATCCGGCCTAGAGGAGACAGATCACATCCTTTTCAATAAGGATGCAACAGTCGAGGTGAGGTCGTGGCTACCTATTGACCACGAGGTTATGGCAAGTGCAGTTGGAGAGGCTGGCGTGAGGTCATGCCTATAGTGCAGACTGATTAGTCTCTAATTTTGCATAATTTTCATCACATTCTCATATTTATTTGGTATAAAATTCTGCTAATAAAGTTTTGCTTGCTTGATCCTAGGTCCATGGTGTGCAAATAAAGAAGAAGACTTTAATCACCATTTAATGGGTGACTAAAGGCCTACCAAGTAGCCATTGACTTTAGGGAGGCGATTTTATCAGTCCAGGGCAAACCAGCAGACCAACCTGACAAGGGACAAACTGGGTGACGCGCTGCCCGAAGCCAGGCACGCGCTGCCCTGCAGGGTCGCAGAAACGCTGCCCAGGCCGCATTTTCGTGGCCCTTTGGGCACGCGCGCACCTGCGCTTCGGGCCATGGGTCACCCCCTGGCCCCCTTTCCCCTGATGCCTATAAATACCCCCCTGGGGTCTGAAGAAAGGGGATATCCAGAGAAGAAAGTTGTATTTTGTTGCTTTGTTAGGAGTTGTAGTTATTTTAATTTTCTTCTTCTTCTAGTTCAAGTTTTAGTCATTAAAGTGAAAGAGAGAGAGTGCGTACAAGTTGTATTTGAAGGTGACAAGCTAATATAAGTAACTACTTCTCTTTCTTCTTTCCATTTACTTGTCTTTGTCATTTACTTTTACTTTCTTGTTGTAGTGTAACTTCCTTCCTCGTCACTTCATTTCTTGTACTTTCTTGTAATGTAACTCCCTTTCCCTTTACCCCTTTTCTTTTGTTGCTTCTTTTATTACCATGTCTAACTAACTCCTCCATAGCATGGCTAACTAACTACTAACCCACTAATCTCTAACTCTTGATTAATAACCCAAATGAGTCAATAGTGTCAAACAAGCCTTCTGCAAACGAGAGGTATGACATCTTAAGACGAGGGTTCTAACTTTAACTTACCTACAAGTATTTACTTTCTTATATTTCATACTTAATGGGTTTTTGATGATCTATGGGTTGTGTGCTTTATTTGTTGATGTAAGTTAGAGATTTTCCTTTTAACTTTGTCGATACCATTAGTGCACTTGTATCTTCCCTTATTCTCGCCTTCTATTGGATCTTGATAAGGGAATGTCCAAGTTTTTGCCGGGTAAAGCTAAGTTAAAGGAAGGACTTTCATTCATTCCCAATGTGAATAGTTCCGATGCATAAAGATTTTACTTGCCTATGATCCATTGTGAGGCGACATCTTCAAGAAGTTAGGGATTAGTGGGAGCAATTAGTAGAAAGTTAGTCATGCGTTTTTACCATTAAGAAAATCCGACTTTACAAACCACCTAATCATTTTCAAATAATTCTTAAAACCGACTTGTTTTCATTTTCCAATTCTTTATTTGAAACAAAGAACTTTCTCTTTTCTTGAACATAGAAGCCACATCAAGCTTCCATCGCTCTCCCTTCTTGTGGATACGACCCGTATAGCCACTTCGCTACTATGGAAGAATTGCAAAAGCAGTAACATCGACCCATACTCTTTTACTTATTCTTGTACTTGTTTTTTGCCGATCAAATTTTGGCGCGTTGCCGGGAGGGAACGACTTTATTGTTCAATGCTAAAGATTTTTCTTTGTTCTTGTGTGTAGGAGAAGTACCAAGGAGCTTACTATCAAGGGAAGCGAAAGAGGTGGCCAAGGACATTGCTCGAGGATTCATGTGCCCTCAGAAAAATTCGTGTAAAAGCGAGTTTTTTTTTATTGAAGTACTAACAAACTCGTTTGCAGGGTTGCTGAAAACTGCTAAAAAATTGCTTTCTAAATCTTTTAGTTCCATTGAATGCTTCACTTTATACATGTGTAATAAACTCAACAGAAATTCACTTATTGCTTAATTGAAATTTGGATTAGACTTTTGCATTTAGGACACGTGTCTATTTCAATTCATTTCAATTTCTATTGAAGAGTGCTGCAGAAAAGATAACATTTTGAAGTGATTTATCGCTTTGAGTGTACCTTGTTGTGAATAAACTGTACACTTAAACAATTGACTTTAAGGGCAAAACCTAAATAAATAAGATAAGGTGGGAATTTCATCTCCCTTCCTTAGCCCAAAAATCATCTCCAACTGCACTCACACTTTCCCAAGCCTTAACTAAAAATCAATAGACGTTGGCCCTAGGGACATCTCGGACTCATAAAGAGATTAACCGAGGTTGAAAATTGTAAGAACTATACTCCTGCAAAATTGGTGTCTAAGGAAAGTGGATTGAGAGGCAAAGCTTCAAAAGCTCCGTGGTTTGGTGTAATTAGGCCCGTGGCTCACGCCCGGATACCTCCCCCCGAGCTTTGCCCTTTCCTGGCCGATTAGCATGTAGTCGAGTTCCTGCAACAACCTTCACCGGAGAATCGACCAGTTAGGAGTCGTCTAGGTCCAGGTACCTTAGATTAAGCTTGGTGGTTATTTTTCTTTCTTTTGTTTGTTTTTTATTCTTTTCGATTTTTGTTGTCTTCACGTTGTTTGTGGTGTGCTGCATGCAAGAGTGGGTGAGAGATCCTGCAACTTCCAGATTAACTAGAAACACTTCTCTACCCTTGCATCCAGAGCCGGTGATGGCGTCACTTCAGGACAGATTTTACCCGATCAGAACTTCATTACCATCTTGCATAAAACTGCCTGAGGCAAATGGAAATAATTTTGAATTAAAGCCTCAATTCATCAACACTCTCCCAAAGTTTCATGGTTTAGAATTGGAGGATGCATACTTCTTTGTTAGGGAATTTGAAGAAATGTGCCTCATGATGCGTATCCCCCATCTAGGAGATGATGTCGTTAGGTTAAGTTTCATCCCTTTCTCCCTAAAGGACCTAGCGATTAAATGGTTGTATAGTTTGGCTGTAGATTCTGTCACGACATGGGATGATTTTATCAAGGCCTTCTTGAAGAAATTCTACCCAATTCACAAAACTGCCCTCATTAGGAAGAATATCCTGCAGTTCAGGCAAGACTAAGCGAACCATTTTGGAGATACTTTGAGCGATTCAAAGATCTCCTAGCTCAGTGCCCTCATCATGGTGTGGAGAAATGGCGTCAGTGCCAGATTCTCTACGATAGCTTAGATTATCAAACGAAAACCCTTTTAGAGACCATGTGTCAGGGAGGGTTCTTGCAGAAGGATGAGAACGAGGGTTGAGATTTATTTGAGGATTTAGCTGAGAAAATCCTGTAATGGGAGTCAACCTCGAAAAAATCAAGGAATTCACAATATATAGCTTCAAGAGGAGGGCTCCTATCTCTAAAATCATTCATAGCTGCCGAGGCTAAGATTGCAACCCTAATGAGGAGAATAGAGGCTCTAGAGACAAAAGAACCAGCCAATGTCAATCAAATCAACCCACCACCAATTCACAATCCGGGTTGTTCATACTGCCACGCACCAAACCATGTCTGTGAAGAGTGCCCTGTTTTCTATGCCCAGCAAGTGCCACCGGAACACCTGAACGCGGCTTACTCACGGCCGCCTCACAATCCCTACTCACAAACATACAATCCAGGTTGGAGGAATCACCCTAATTTCTCCTGGACCCAGAATAATCTTCCCAGGCCAAATTTTTCCAACAACTTTCACCATTCCAGTCCTCCACCAAATTTTCGCAGTCCAGCTCCATCTTCCTCCTCTCAAAGTTCACCTAGGAAAAGAAATTCAGCAAATTAGAGGAGAGCATGGAAGCTTTCATGAAGTCTCAAACCGCTTTTATGCAAAATCAGGGACAAACGCTGAACAACAATTCACAGGCTATATCGAGCTTGGAAATGCAGATGAGCCAATTAGCTAGCTCCCTTAGTGAAAGACCAAAGGGTACTCTGTCTAGTCAGCTGCTAGTTAACCAAAACCTCCAATCAAGCATATGAAATTTAGGATCCATCGATCAACCAGTGCAATGCTGTTCACACACACTTCGATCTGGAAAGAAGGTAGACAACAAGGTCTACCAATAGAAAAGTCCAATCCATCCTGATCCTACTCTAGCCTCCACCTGTACTAGTTCCTCCCAAATTGCTCCTCAAACATCTGACGAGGACAAAGCTGCTGAACAAGTTCATAAGCCTTTAGCACCCTTTCCAATAGGCTTAAGAACAACAATAAGAATATGCACATGGAGAAAATGCTAGAGATGTTTAACTAGGTCAAATTGAATGTGCCACTTCTTGACGCTATCCAATAAGTCCCAGCTTATGCAAAATTTCTTAAGGATATGTGTACTAAGAAGAGAAAGATAAATGTGCCCAAGAAAGTATTCTTGGCAACCAATATAAGTGAAATTCTGCCTGGTCCCATTCCGGTGAAATATAAGGATCCCGGATGTCCCACAATTTCATGCACCATAGGACAGACCGAAATTAGTAGGGTACTTCTTGACTTGGGAGCAAGTATCAACTTGCTACCTCTCTCAGTATACCAGCAACTTGGGTTAGGCGAGCTAAGCCCAACTCGAGTCACCATTCAGCTAGCTGACCGATCTGTAAAGATCCCGAAAGGGAAAATCACAAACGTCCTTATCCAGACTGGATTTCATCTACCTCGTTGACTTCATTGTGCTTGAGACCCAACCTGTGTCCAATCTAAGGTCTCAAACTACAGTCATCTTAGGGCGTCCATTCCTTGCTACAGCTAATGCCATAATCAACTGTAGGAACGGGTTCATGCGATTGACCTTTGGAGACATGACGAAGGAAGCCAATGTCTTCAATCTTGGTAGACAACCTAGGGATGTCAATGATCAGACTTTTGAGGTCAATTCCATTGATAATCTGACCAGTGAGCATGAGGAAAGTATGGAGATAGAGTTTGATCTGGAGGCTGAGGATTTTAATCTAGACCAGATCGTAGATTCAGCAGTGGATTAGGTAAGCCCAAGTGTACCTTATCATAGGATTGAAAGCCCGGAGATTGCCTCCAATGAAGCAACACCTTCCCTAGAGCTAAAAGCCTTACCTGAACACCTCAAGTATGCTTACCTGGGCGAAAAGGATACCTTGCCAGTCATCATAGCATCCCACTTGACTGGGCAACAAGAGGACAGCTTAATGTCTATTGAAAAGACATAGGGAAGCCATTGGATGGACGATGAAGGATATCAAAGAGACAAGTCCAGCCATAGTGCAACATAGAATCCATTTGACCGATGAAGCAACCCCCAGGAGGAACCCACAATGCAGGCTTAACCCACTCATGTAAGAGGCAGTTAAAGCGAAAATTTTGAAACTATTAGATAATGGGATCATTTATCTCATTTCTGATAGCCAATGGGTGAGCCATGTTCATGCGGTCCCAAAGAAAGCTAGCTTTACGGTGGTTGAAAATGAGCAAAAAGAGTTGGTGCAGACATGACTGCCCACCAAGGTTCGTGTCTGTATCGACTATAGAAAGTTGAATGCAGCCACCCGTAAAGACCACTTCCCGTTACCCTTCATCGACCAAATGTTGAAACGATTGACTGGACATGAGTACTATTGCTTCCTAGATGGGTACTCGGGATATAAACAAATCCCCATTGCTGCAGAAGACCAGGAAAAGACCACGTTCACCGCCCATTCGGAACCTTTGCTTACCAACGCATGCCCTTTGGATTGTGCAATGCTCCCGCAACATTCCAACAGTGCATGCTTAGTCTTTTCTCCGACATGGTAGAATGTTTTCTTGAGATTTTCATGAATAACTTCTCCATCTACGGAGATTCATTTGATCAGTGTCTTCATCACCTAGAGTTAGTGCTGCAAAGATGCAAGGAGAAGAACCTAACTCTAAACTGGGAGAAATATCACTTCATGGTGAGACAGGGGATTGTCTTAGGCCATGAGATTTCTAGGAGAGGCATTGAAGTGGACAAGGCTAAAGTAGAAGTGATTGCTAAGCTTTCACCACCCAAAAGCATTAAGGATATTAGATCCTTTCTAGGGTATGTTGGGCTCTACCGACGGTTCATTAAGGATTTTAGCAAAATCGCTAGGCCATTAACTAACCTGCTCGCTAAGGACGTGCCCTTTGATTTTAACGATGATTGTTTCAAGTCATGGGGGAAGCTTAAGCAAGAACTTATTTCTGCGCCTATTATTTCTGCTCCTAACTGGGCCCAACCGTTCGAAATCCTGTGCGATGCCTCTGATTTTGCTATTGGCGCTGTTCTAGGACAGCGCATCAACAATAGGCAGCATGTGATTTATTACTCGAGTAGGACCTTGAATGATGCCCAACAGAACTATACAACGACTGAGAAGGAATTCTTGGCCGTTGTCTTTGCGTTAGAGAAGTTTCGGCCTTACTTGTTAGGATCAAAGACGGTGATTTTTACGAATCAATCGGCTCTGAAATACCTCATGACCAAGAAGGAAGTAAAAGCCTGATTGATTCGGTGGATCCTTTTGCTTCAAGAATTTGACTTGGAAATCGGGGATAAACGAGGTATAGAAAATGTGGTCGCTGATCATCTCTCACGAATTCTGAACGCACCGATCATACAAGCTCCGATCAACGAGGATTTCCCAGATGAGCACATCTTGGCCATTCTCAAGGAACCCTAGTATGCGACATTGTTAATTACCTGACCACTGGACAATTACCCGCTGACTGGATAAAGCAAGACCAATACCGCTTCTTTGCCCAAGTACGGTACATCTTCTGGGAAGAACCGTATCTTTTTAAGTATTGTCCGACTAAATTATTAGACGATGCATACCAGAGAAGGAACAGAGGAATGTGCTCAGCTTTTGCCATAACCTTGCATGCGAAGGACACTTCGGTCCCCGCAAGACTGCAGAGAAGGTTCTACAAAGTGGGTTTTACTGGCCCACTTTGTTCAAAGACTCATACCATTTTTGCAAGTCATGCGCAAATTGTCAGAAAATTAAGAAAATTTCAAGAAGAGACATGATGCCCCTGAACCCGATCCTGGAAGTTGAAATTTTTGATGTTTAGGGTATCGACTTCATGGCGCCATTCCCTAATTCCTTCGGCAACCAGTTCATTTTGGTTGTTGTAGATTATGTCTCTAAAAAGGTTGAAGTTGTGCCAACTAAGACCAATGACAACAAAGTGGTTGTCAAATTTCTCAAAGAGAACATCTTCACCCGATTTGGCACCCCTAGAGCGATAATTAGTGATAATGGATCGCATTTCTGTAGCAGAGTTTTTGAAGCTCTAATGCGAAAATATTCCATCAATCACAAGTTGCCTACTCTGTATCATCCCCAGACAAATGGGCAGGTCGAAGTCACCAATCGACAGATTAAGCTCATTCTGAAAAAAACTGTCATACAAAACCGAAAGGATTGGTCGGTCAAACTCAATGATGCATTGTGGGCTTACCACACTGCTTTTAAGACAGTTCTGGGGATGTCTCCATATAGAATCGTATTTGGCAAAGCCTGTCATCTACCAGTCGAATTAGAACACCGTGCCCTCTGGGCCATTAAGCAACTCAATTTTGATCTGACCAAGGCCCGTGAGTTAAGGAGACTACAGATTTCAGAATTAAAGGAGATACAGAATGATGCCTATGAGAATACTCGAATCACCAAAAGCAGGACTAAATTTTTTCATGACCAGCTCATAATCCGGAAAAACTTTGCCCAGAGAGACAAGGTTCTATTGTATAACTCTAGGCTTCATATTTTTGTGAGGAAGCTGAAGACTCGTTGGTCTGGACCGTTCATCGTGCGCACCATTTTTCCACACGGTGCTGTGATTATTATAGATCCTAAGAACAACGCAGAATTCAAAGTGAATGGGTAAAGACTGAAGCCCTTCTTGACCACTGAGCCTATGACTCCGGATGATAGTGTGCTGACTCTTTTTGCCCCGTCTTACACCTAGTCACAACAATTAAAAAAATTTATTTATATACTTACCCCTTCTACATTTTTTGACATTTCTTTAGCCTATTCGCACTTGACCGGCCCGAGTCCACAAAGAACGTGACATCATTTCTTCACCCTATTTATTGCATTCGCATTTACCTATACATTCATTGAGGACAATGCATTAGATAGGTGTGGGGGGGTGCTAACACTTTTTCTTTTTCCTTTTATTCTTTTTCTTCTTTCCAAAAAAAAATCTCCAGATTGAAAAAAAATTTCATACTCTTTATAAAAATACCAAAAGATTGTAGGAATTAAGGGAACCTTATTATGAATCTTTATTTTTTTCTAAATAAACAAGAAAGATTGGTTTGACTAAAAAGATAGGAGAGATAAGGAAAATAACTCATACCTTTTATTTAGCCTTAGTAGAATATACATAAACTACACACACATGCTTGGAATTTAGAGACACAACTCTGAAAAAAAATGCTGGATAATTATGCCTCAAGAAGCATGATTACTCACTCCAAAAAAAATCTATATAAATAAGTAAATCTTGATTTCTTGGCCTACTCTACTTGCATATTTGACCTGAAGGTGTTTTTTCACCTGGTGCCCTAAAACCATCCTGGTTTGGGAGTTATCGGTTTGATATATATTACATAAGTGAAGTAGAAAGCCTAATGAAACCAAGAATAATAAATATATATTAATAAAATTAAATGATATTCAAAGTTGATTAAAAAATCTCAAGCACATCACACTTACACATTATGCATATCTATCTAAAGTAAAATAATAGAATGAGTTAGAAGTATAAGATCCTTTCTAAATTTAAAGGAAAACCATAATTTCTTCTTTTATGAAGGCTAAAGTATGGGAGGACTTATGAGGGTTAAACCTAATTCTTACATCATTCGATCATTTTTACTTAGATGATTGAAAGTTCTTTTTCATGACAGAATTTTTTCTAACAACTAACTACTTTTCTTTACTTAAGAATTTTGTTGGTGCAATCCGCTGAAAACCCTCAGGAGACAACACCTCCTCTAGGGGAAACCTAGAGGTTTAAAGGCTTGTTGTACATGCTCAGTGCAATCGCTTCACCTGCGAAAGTGGTGTGTTGCTCGGGACGAGCAAAAAGATAAGTGTGGGGTGTGATTAGTCTCTAATTTTGCATGTTTTTCATCACATTCTCATATTTATTTGGTATAAAATTCTGCTAATAAAGCTTTGCTTGCTTGATCCTAGGTCCATGGTGTGCAAATGAAGAAGAAGACCTTAATCACCATTTAATGGGCGATTAAAGCCTACCAAATAGCCATTACTTTAGGGGCGATTTTGTCAGTCCAGGGCATCAATCAGCAAACCAGCAGACCAACCTGACAGGGGATAACTGGGCGATGCGCTGCCCAAAACCAGGCGCGCGCCGCCCTGGCAAGGCCGCGATAACGCGGCCCTTTGGGTGTGGCGCGCCTGCGCTTCGGGCCACGGGTCACCCCCTAGCCCCATTTCCCCTGGTGCCTATAAATACCCCCTGGGG